>QLPF01000629.1:0-79657 GCA_003314045.1 Hygrophorus pudorinus
AATACATAATTTTCACATGAAATGATAACGGCAAATGCAAAGCAGGAGAACACAACAAGAACAATGAACAAAGTTTATCCAACTAAGACCCCTCGTACTTGAACGTGATCCCTTCCATGGTCGCTGTCTTCTTTCCTAACTTGGACATCTTGACCCGAGTGTCGTTGCTTTGCAAGGGACGTTTCCGTTGGCGGCTTTCAGTGTCTGGCGTGAGTTTCCGCTTTCGTGAGGGGCCAGCTACTGGGTCCCCGCACAATGGAATGGGAGGTTGGCCTTTGACCCGCTACGGCGAAACGCAATTGCGTCGAGTGGCCCTTTTAGTTGGAAAAACACAAACTTGCCTCGAATCTGAACTTGCACATCAAGAAGTCTGCCTTGCCTTTTTCTTGCCAAGCCTCAAGTTCACGGAATGAATGTCATTCGAATATGCCAACAGTTATGGTGGACTCACATTCACAACGGTATAGAGTCCATCATATCGGTAACTGTCAATAGAAATAAGTAGCTAGCTCTGAACGGTTGAATTATAACGTACCCTTCAGCAGGACAGTATTTGGAGTTCTTTAGGTTTGAGCCACGCACGACGCGAACGGGCTTGCCAGTGACGGAAGACACCTGTAATGTTCTATGTCAAAGTAGGTATGGACATCGAGATATTTACCTTCAGCGCCTTATTGCCCAATTTCCACTCTTGATCTGCGGATTGAGGACCTTCCCAAAGCTATTGTTGTGAGAATTAGCATGAGCATGGCACAAGAGTATATGCAAGACGACGTACATTCTTACCCCTCATTTGATCCAGCTGATCTCCCATCACGTCGCGCCCGCCTATATATATAACATGATTAAAACCAGTCTACATCCAACACCAGAACGCTGACCTTGTCCAGTGTAATCACTAGCTCCGATCGTGATTTTTTTCAATAAACAGAAAGGCGACATCACTTACAAAGTCGCACCGCGATCCATATCATCTTCATAACCACCCGACATCACGATCGAGTACGCGCCAGAATGAATTGAACCATGAATTCCTGCGCGAAGTGGCGCATGAACTCCATCCTGGCTACAATCCGTCCTGGATTGGTTGACTTTTGAGAATGGTGTTGTGAATCCACGCGTGTTACTCACCGCCTGTCCCATCTTGTCCCAACCGGAATGCCAGGAATGTGGCCAAACACTTTTCTGGTGAGATGGTTGGGATAAGAATGTACAACGAACGCGTTGACGACTTACGAGTCTGCCAAACGATTTATTTTGACGCCTTTGAGATACGAGCCGGGTGGCATGGGTGTAAGTTCAAGTTCAAGGTGAGGAGACGGTGAGTCAATGACCTATCGGAGTACAAAATTATTATTATTGTTGTTACACGCTGTCGGCTATCAACCTTGCTGGTGCCTCCACATACCCTCTCCAGCACTCCACAAACGCAGCCAACTCAGCTCCCTCAACTACCCTATGATCTGCGCTCCAACTAATACCTACCTTCAGCCTACGCTCCCCCTTCCCCTCACCTCTCTCTACATCCCACACCCACTTCGCCCTCCCAACAGCAACGATCGCGACACCCCCGCCTGGGACCAACACAGGTGAAGCATAGTCTCCCGCGCCGATCGCACCGATGTTTGACAGTGTCACTGTTCCTCCCCGTTTTGGCATTTCTGCTGGAGAGAGACCGCAGGGTATCTGACGACCAACGTGAGAGAGGTGTTTGAGTTGGCCAGAAAGAAAATAGACGGAGTGTGTGTCAACGCTTTGAATTGTGGGGGTATAGAGTCCTGTTGGGGTAGATAACGCGATATTGATATCTGCGTGTGGACGAACCGTCAGAGTTGGTTTGCTTGAACCGGATGACGACGGGGTGATAGATGAGCGAAGCACAGGCCATTCCATCATGGATTTAGAGAGCGTTTTGAGGAGGATTGGGAGGTAAGTTAGTCGGGTGAATTGAGCCGATGATGGTATGGAGGGAGGAGCCGGTGGGGGGCAGAGCGCTGAGGAGGAGACTATGGGTGGCGGGGTTGGAGAAGATGGTGGAGGGAGGAAATGTGGGGGGATATAGGCGTTGAGGAGGGGAAGGAGTTTGTCCAATTCCGTAATGTCCAAGGTTGTCGAATATCTGGGGAAATGAATGAATAAGGATGTGTCTGGCGAAACGAAGAGTAAGCGCACCCGAAATGGGGAATCTCCAAACTCTAGAAACCTGTTTCAAGGAGTCTCGTCGACGCTAAATGAATAGAAACACGTACTTTGACCATAGCCTTCCACATTCCATACCTAGTTCTGCCTAGTTCAACAACAACATCATTGCCGGTGTCTACCTGATGTACGACTGCTTGAACTTCAGCATCTTTGGCCAAGTACGCCTGCACATCTTGCTTCTCAACCCGACCATTCTTGCCACTTCCTGGTGCGAGAAAACCCAGACTTACACCGTTCTTCTGAGCAAAGTGTCGGGTCGACGGAGTCGCGAGGACATTCTCTGCATTTGAGGTGATAGAATTGGCCTGGTACTTTGGATCAAGTGGATGGAGACGTTGTGTTTCTCGAGGCGTCTCCGGGGCAGTGGATTGAATAGTTTGCTCTTGGTGCGGGGGAGCGGCCGGCTCGGCATTATCAAGGACTTCCTCCTCGACTTCAATCAAACAAAGTCCCTCTCCCACTTTCCCTACTTGGCCTTCTTTGACAAGAAGCTCCTTTACGATCCCGTCGAATGGACTGGTAATTTCCACACTTGCCTTGTCACTCTGCACCTCGCACAACAGGTCAAACGCCTGTATAAGAGATTGGGGCTTCACATTCCTGTAAGCCCCAGATAATTCCTCAAATTTTGAACAGAAAGGACCCGGCCGGAGCATGCACGAACCACTTTATGATCTCACATTCTGTAATTCCCTCGCCGATGTCTGCCAACTTGAATTGCTGAAGCACTTTCCTAGATGCACTCCACACAGACGATGTATGGAAGTAGGACGGTGGTAAAAGGAATTTGAGTGGGACTGGTAACTTGAAAAGCATTACCGTGATATGTCACAGTAAAATGTCACAGTCACCGTGACATCTCCCCTAACTACAACTACTATCAACGCTGCACGTCCGAATCGCAGTTTGTTGTAATTCACGATTATCTGACAGAAAACCTGAACTTCGTCCGAGCGCACTAAACATATTCAGCAAGTTTGGAAAAACGGCATTGGCCTGCAATGATAGGGGTAAGCCTCATTCAATCATGGAGCGGTCCATCCAAACCATGTCCCAAAAATTCAACCATATGTTCCACGGTATTCACTCCATCCTAAAACATCACCCTCGTGCAGTAATTCTGACGTCTCTCATTGGCCTGACCGCCCCGTGGGTGGTGAGCAACTACAACGAGTTCATCGCAATGGGGCCAAGTGGCCTACCGAACAACGTCTTTGGTTGGTTCGTATCCACCTCCTTCAAACTGTTTGGCAGAGAAACATTGTGTATGGGCGAGTACGACCGGGACATCAACAAAGAATCTTGGCGTTCCAATTTTTCTAATGTTGTGACCTTCCGCAGTTGTTGGGGCGAAAGGCATCCTCTCAGCGGTGTAAGCGCCTACATCCCACTCCCCAAGGAGTATTTAATGATATACGCGCCGAGAGACGACGAAGAACTCGAAATTGTCGAGCGTATCATCGTAGCGGGCATCGGGTATATGACGAACAGCTCCTCAGTGAACTAGGTTTTCTAAGCATATTCTACTCTTATACTAGAATTTGCTACAGGACAATCAATCATTTCTGACATGAACGGCATATCGTTGTTTCATTCGTTTCAATGTATGTACCATAGAATGTGCTCGGCATAAAAGCTACTGTGTATACGTGAAGTCTCATGCAAAAAATTACTAGCTAGCCTGTAAAAGATACCGAAAACAGAAAGAAACTCCCATGACAGACAAGTGTGCCTAGCACAATAGATGCGATATCAGACTGGCACCAGTCGTCGAAGTCATTGAGTAACATGACGTGTATGAGGCGCACCGCAAGATAAAGCTTGTGCATGACATGATATCGGGCCACATGTCGTTGTTGGCGCCCGGCCTATGGAGATCGAGGTCCCCAATGTTGATATGCTGGATCGTCAGGCTTCGTATCGGGGTGTATTTGAATTTTGCCCTCCCATAGTGCAGCGGAGGACTTTGAAGGATCAGAGTGAGCAGGGTCCGACAGAGAACCCAATTGTGGAGCCCAACCAGCGCCAATCGATGACGCAACCAGCATCGGAACCATGGTCATCAGGGATGGTCTGGGCGTAATAAAAACTTCATAATCATATCAACTTCGAGTCATGGTGAATACGTACAATGGTAGCCTCTCCTCCTCGTGGCTGATGCGTGCTGATCGACTCTTGATGACGAAAGACGAAGAGCGAACACGACCTCCACGCAAGTTGGCAAACGTGCCAAGATTATCCCGAACAAGAGTGATGGCAGAGTTCCATTCCGAGTCAGGACGTGCAGTGGGAAGAACCTCATACCTCCCGAGAAGTCCTGCGGCATTGAATGCCTTTTCGAACGGTTCATTAGGGAGAAGGCGGACCAAGGCACCTAACGGTATCGAAACAACGCCAAGAGCGAGCGAGATACCCCACTCTCGTCCGCCGACGGGTGTGACCTGGAAAGCGGAACGACCAACAAAAACGATGAGAACTTGCACAGCAATTTCTATCAAACGCAAAAAAGTTAGCAATGTCGATAACGGCAGGGGAGGATCATACCAATCAAAGTGATGACGATAAAATACCAGTTCCTAGAGAGGCCTTCGAATATGTTCAGTTTCCTGTCCAACCGACGGGAATTGAAAGAATTGAAGATTTGGGCAAAGACGAAGGCATTGAAGACAAGAGTCTGAACCACGAGGTTATTATGAGTGGACGGCGAGAGTCCCAGAATTTGTCGGCCAGCGAAATGAAAGAGGAGAGTGACGATGATTTGGTATGTCGACTGGAAGAGGATCTGCTTGTACATATCAACCGAAAACAAGGGAGCGGTCTTCTTGTCTGGTTTACGGTCCAACAGAGCCTCTGATGCCGGATCGGTGGCCAACGCCAGAGCAGCAAACGTGTCCATGATGATATTGATCCAAAGCAATTGAACGGCCGAGAGAACGGCAGACTCTGACACAGAGGCGACGGCGGACACGAAGGTAATCACAACAGCCGTGACATTGGTCGAAACTTGGAACTGCAAGAACTTCCGCACGGAGTCGTTAACACAACGCCCCCACATGATAGCTTTGACAATCGAAGAGAAGTTGTCGTCCATGAGGATGATGTCTGAGGCTTCTTTGGCAACTTCAGTCCCAGAGATACCCATAGAGAAACCAACATGGGCAGTCTTGAGCGCAGGTCCATCATTAGTACCATCACCAGTAACACCGACGATCTCGCCGAATTCCTTGAGCTTCTCGACAAGAATCTTCTTGTCTTCTGGGGATGAACGGGCGAGAACCTGCAGGCGAGGAATAACTTCGAACATCTCGGTGTCACTGAGTTGTCGAAAGATGGGTCCTTCCATGATGATACCACCAGCTGTGTAAATACCACACTGAAGAGCAATAGAGCGAGCAGTAAGGACGTTATCGCCAGTGCACATCTTCACTGTGACACCAGCCAAATGACACCTGGCAACGGCCTCACGAACACCATCACGGAGAGGATCCTCAATCCCAGTAATACCGAGTAATGTGAGCTCATGTGCAAGATCTTCGTAAGAAACCTAGCGAAAGTGAACAGTCGTTAGGGTTGATGTTCCAAAACATCCAGGCCGACGTACCTCATCATCGGCGGAATATTTTACATGTTCGGGTGGCCAAGATGAGAAATCCCTGTAACACAAAGCAATCGTGCGCAGTGTCTGGTTAGCGTAGAATATGGTAGTCCGCGAGATATTGTCGCAAGCGAGCTCATCAATGTCCTTGGTCTCTACAACACCCTCATCAGTCGAGTCCTCGTACCCCTCCTGACGAACCACGACATGACGAGTACACTTCTTGGTCAAAACCTCGCTCGCACCCTTCACATAAATCCTGCAACCGCCAGCAGGTAAGCGAACGACCACACCCATGGCCTTGCGCTCGCTGGAGAACGGAATCATCTGCAGGATCTCCGCCTCAGCCCTTGTCTGTTTGTAATTCGGCCACCCCAGCTCTTGCGCAAGTGTCAGCAGCGCAGTCTCCGTCTTGTTGCCAACAAAAACGACATCCCCTGTCTCTGGATCCTTATCTTCAAACGCCGTCGAGTTGACAGAAATAGCCTCATTGAAGAGTTTGCGAAGCTGAGGTGACATTACCGAGTTCAACTCGGTCTGATCGACAGAGAAATCGTCGGGGTGTTTGCGAGTACCTTTAGGTTTTGGCGAGTCGATTCCCTCTTCCCCCTCCTCCTCCTCCTCTGCATTTGTGCGGGCGTAATTGTCGCGAAGTTGTCGAACGAATTTAGCGTGGATACCGACAGAGCCGGCGACAACGCTCATGACGTTTTGGGTGAGTGTGCCCGTTTTATCCGTGCACACAACCGAAGCGTTGGCCATCGTCTCACAGGAGCCGAGGACGCGTACCAAGAGCTTTTCATAAGACATTCGTTTCGTGGCGAATGCTAATGCCAATGTGACGGCAAGTGGTAGACCTAAACAAACATGAATACAGCAGAGCCTCGAACGAAAGGGACGGACTGACCTTCAGGCACAGCAACAACAATCAAAGTAACGGAAATAATAAGAATATTGACGAAGGCAATCCCTTTCTGATTCGCTGTCCTATACCATTGAATGACACCGTTAACTTTCCTATCTAACAACTCCGTCAGAGAAAAAAAGTGCTTACCTCACCGGATCTCCAGTGCCAAGCTGTACGAAAAATCTAATCATGAGGGCCGTGAAAAGAATAAGGCCGGCCGCGCTTCCCAATTTCGCGATCAATTCTGCTAAGCGATTTAATTTCAATTGTAGAGGTGTGTTTTCGGCATCCCCACGGAGTGCTAAATAACCACGGATGATTAGAAACAGCACTGGAAGGAATGGAAATACGAACCCATCATAATCCGCCCATTGAAACTCTTTGTCCCGACCGCAACAACGACATAGCTCCCAACGCCTTCCAAGACTTTACTCCCACTGACAACGAAACAATCTGTGTGCTTGCCGGCCTCTTCCATGCCGGCATGGTGACCCTCCTTTGCTCTAAGTTCAATACATTGGGCGTAGGTCACCTTCTTGATGGCGTCAGATTCACCGGTAGCGCCGGACTCGTCACATTTGACATTATGTCCGCTGAGGAAGACACCATCACAGGGGATGATTTCTCCGGGCTCGACGAGAGCGATATCTCCTACCACGACTTGCTGGAATGCAGAACAGCTCAGGATGTATTGAGGAACAGAAAATGAGAGAGACAAACCTTGATATCAATGACACACTCGACGCCATCGCGAATAACGTTGACGCCGCGTTCTTCTTTCTTCTCGTTTAGCACCTGGAACTGACGTTCTTTCTGCCAATCATTCACGGATCCAACAATGACCTGGGGGGGGGGGGGAGTTGAAGACATAACATACGTACTAGATTACATACGACAATGAAAATGGCGACCATAATGGCGACACCTTCGACCCAATCCACACGGGGTTCTCCAGCTGGACGGGGCGTGCCAAAGTCTTGGAATAGGCCAAGGGCGAGAGACACCACAGCCGCAATGGACAAGACAATCTATGGTTTTGCGTCAATATCACCAGGGCGACAGTGGGTTTTGGGTGGACATACCAAGACTTTGTCTTGCAAAGCTGACCACATGAGAGAGAGTAAACTCTTACTCTGACGATGGGGGAGGACATTCTCCCCATAAACACGACGCCGCTCATCTAAAGAAGCTAAAAACTGGGGCCCTTGCTGGCCTTCTTCGGGACGAGGTGGACTTGCCAAGCTCTTCTGACCATCACCCTCAGGGGAAGTCACCACAATGCCAGGGACAGCACCCTCCTCGTCGGATTTTGTGTCTTGCCGTTCGTGTCTCTGAGAAGCCCCCTTTCCTGCACCGGCCTTGTCCTTGTGTTCGGTCTGTTCCGAGTGACTCCGCTCCAACGACAATTTGCTGAGGCCACGTGTGGCATGCGTTCCCAGGCCGTTGATGAGATGGTCGATGCCACCTAAAGCCTCCAAGAAGTCGAGGCTTTTTGGATCTAGCATGTGAGCGAGTTGATAAGGTTTGAAAACAAAGGGTTTGGGGTCGAGATCTTTATCCTGCTCCAATTCGACACGGTGGTTATCTTGCTTGTTACGGTCATCCTTACCTTTTCCCTTGCGTTTATCGCCGTCAGAGACGGTAGTAACTACATCAGAGTCCTCGACCTCTTCGTGAGTGCGCGAATGAGAACGTGAGCGATTTACGCGTGTGATGTCACTTTCTGCGGATGTTACGTGGCGTAAAGGGGTGAGAGGAGTGGCAGGGCCATGATCTGGCTCTGTGCCATCGCTGCTGTGACCTTCGATGGAACTAGACCAACTAGGTCTTCTGGCATGGAATCTACTAGCAGATGAAGGATCTGGAGGGGGTAGTAGACCTAGAGAGGATATTCCGGTACGGTCTTCTGGCCTGTTGTCGCGAAGGGCTACAGAGGTTGCGAAATGGACAGAAGATCTATTTGAAAGAGTTGGAGAAGGCGGCGCGTTGATTGAAGAGCCGTCGTTGGAAGACGAATAAGTTGGAGCTGGAGAAACTGGTGTATCCCGACCAAAACCTGCGGTTGTTGGAGACAAGAAGGCAGGATCGCTTGGTGAACGGGAATGTGCAGAAAAAGCTGAGGAAGGTGATGGTGAATAATTAGGCTGTGACGAAGCGTCTGTTGTAATAATTGAAGGGATGTTGATGAAAGGGAGAGACATGGAGTCACGGCAAGCTTAAGGTTCAAGTTCAAAGTTTCTAATAACGGAAAAAAGGCTGTGTACAAGTTCCACTCAAATGCTCCAAGCCTGGCCAAGCTTAACGGCTAATGCAGTATCACCCAATGCCAGCGGCTGCTCTCTACATACCCCGGAAACAGAACGGAAGTCCATGTCGGCCGCCGTACTATGTGCATCGCCATATTTTTGGGAAAAGCTACTCCCTCCATTCTTCTACACTGCATCGTACTTGGCACCCGCCCGCAATCGATCTTGCCTTGTCAACTGAAGGAGGCCAAGGCCACGACGATAACGCCTGTTCTTTTCACTCCCTTTTAATGCCGTCGTTGCGTTTCGTTCCGGAATAAATACCTCGATCTATGAGGTTCACCCGCGTCTACCCGCCTTGTATGAATTCGGCGTTTGGCGCGCGAGTATGCCCGTACTATTGGTTCCAATCTGATGCAGTGGACTCGCAGTAAGTTGGCGTGATTTCCGACAGTCCCGGCAACCATGTCATGTTACCATCGACCGCCATCCCGTCCCCTGTGTCAAATTCGTGTGCTTGGTTGTGTCACTGCCTCGCGCTTGGCTTCAGTTCTCCTATCTTGAATCGCATGTTTCTGCTTGGCGGCACAGCAAAGGTTCATACGGTCCACACGAGGAGAACAACACGCGTGAGCGATGTCCCACCAATGGCGTATTGACCACGCTTATCACACGTGACTACAGCTCTATAGAAATTTAAAGAAAATAACGAAATTTAAAAAAGTAAGAATTAAAAGACGGCGCGTTCTTCTCATGCTGGCGCATTCTCCGTCTGCGGACTCAGCACAACCCCATTAACAAGAACACTCCCATTCCCTTCATCGCTTCTCACCTCCAACTCTGCTTGCCCTTCCTTGTCCACTTGCCCAACGTCCAGCTTCCCCATCTCTTTAATGAAACTACTCCCCCAGTATGCAGCGCTGTACTTGTTCACGTACTTGAACAATTTCCGGTGGTTTTCCGCCCGTGTCGGAGCGTCCATAGTGACGGCTTCGTGGATCGCATCCGCCACTTGTTGCGAGTCCCAAGGGTTAACAACGATGGATCCATTGAGCGACTGCGCGGCCCCAGCGAATTCGGATAGGATCATCACACCTTGACGCGCTTGTTGGCACGCTATGTATTCGTAAGACACCTGAATGTAACACATCGTTTGAGAGTTTACAATGGGAGACCCCGTTGGCGGTCCTTACCAAATTCATACCATCCCGCGTGCTCGACACTAAACAGACGTCGCTGACAGCGTACAACGCACAAAGTTCGTCAAACGCTAGACTCTTGTGCATAAAGTGAATAGGCATGAATTCCACAGTCCCAAAGCGCCCGTTGATACGTCCCACGAGCTCGTTCACTGTCGCACGGAGATTCTGGTACTCTTCGACGTCCTGACGCGAGGGCACGGCCAGCTGAACAAGTACAACCTACATGCACAATGCTGAGCACCACAGCTATCCCATATTGCATAAGCCAAAGAAACACACCTTGCCTATCCACTCCGGGTGCTGCGATAGAAATAGCTCGAGCGCGTGCAATTTTTGTGGGACGCCTTTAATGTAGTCCAGGCGATCAACTCCCACAATAACTTTGACACCACCGAATCGCTGCTCGAGCTGTGATATACGGGCCTTGACAGAATCTTTCTGAAGGTTCTGCGAGCCCAAACGCCATCACTCTAATGAGTACAGATATAACTGAAAGCGTAAGTCGGGATCACCTGAATGAACGAGTCCGGTTCAATACCGATGGGGAACGTCCCCACATGCGCCAGTCGACCTTCAAATTCAACTCCATTGGGCATGGTGGGCAGGCCCAGAATACGCGTACATGAGGAGAGGAAGTGACGCGCGTAATCATACGTGTGGAAGCCGATCATGTCGCAATATAGGATTCCTAGCAATATCTCACGTCGTACGGGCAAAATCCTACTCGAACACAGAAGTTAGCTAAAATCACAGCCGAGAATCGTGACGCGCACCTGTAGATCTCACTGCTAGGAAATGGTGTGTGGAGGAAATACCCAATCTTAATACCCGGTACGCCCTCCTTCTTTGAATTAGGCTTCATACTGTCACCCCCAATCCCCTCCACGATCTTGGACAGTTCGTTGTGTGTAACATCACCCGCGGGTGCACCGTCAATCAAACGACGCAAGAACATTGGCAAGAGCATCAGATGGTAATCCTGGACCCAGACCATCGCGCCAGGAGTGATCTGTTGCCGCACAACCTCCGCAAAGCGCATATTAGCCTGACGGTACGCGAGCCAATTTTCTTCGTCAAAGTTCATTTCTCCAGGATGATAGTGGAACAAAGGCCAGAGGATGGAGTTGGAGAAGCCATTGTAATGACGATCTGCTACGTCATCGTCAAGGTATACCGCTTGACAGGAGTATTCCTCCATGAGGCGCTTGTCGACGATTGGTCGGTCCTTTGGCGGGATGAAGAACCCGGGCCAGCCAATCCATGTGAAGTTGAGGGACTTCTTGAAGCCAGAAAGGGCAGAGACAAGACCACCCGAGGACATTTTGAAGTGGTACTCTCCATCTGCGTCCTTGGTGATTGTTATTGGTAGTCGATTCGAGACGACAATCAGATGGGCTCCATCCATTTTTGGGTCTGGAGAGTGGTCTGAGTTGACAGGAGAGGACATCGAAGCCATACTATTTAACCTTCGCTGGTTGCCAAATAGTTGGGTGTATGGACTAGATGCGGACGTATGATTATCAGATAGATCTAGACCAAGTTCGCCCTACGAACGTTCCCGTTTTGCGGTACGGGAGCAGGAATGGTCTGCAAAGCACCTGATTTCGAATAATTTAGTCGATGCTAACAACGTCAGCTATAACAAATTCTCAGCAAAGGTAGAACCTAGGATAAATAATATCTATAAGAGCGAGTGGTGGTAGCCAGTAAAAGCAAGACAAGTCGTTTTACCGTCGTGCATGATGAGGCCTGAGGGCACATGCGTTCCGAGTCGTCCACCCGGTTCTGCCCGCTTTATCGATCAATTTCTCAATTTTACCACTGCTTTCGTCGTTTTTAGGAATCCATCAGTTTGATTGGCTCTGCGGGTACAACATGCGTGATAACTACGGAGCCTATTACTCTAGTCGTCGAATAGCCCGAAGCCCTAAGGTCGCAGAATTAGTTACAAGTAAAGACGTAGCCGGAGTAAACTTACCATTTCCTCGTCAGATTCTTCCTCCGGTTCCTCTTTCTTCTCTTCCACGGGGGCAGCAGCAGCAGCAGGGGCAGCCTCAACAGCAGAGGGAGCGGCGGCGGCGAATGCCTCGGGGTTCTCCAGGTATTCTTTGATCTTTATGCAGAGTCAGCATGGGATCATCGCGTCCAATCGGCAGAATAATCATCCAGAACAAATGAGACAGCAAGGCGTCCTTGAGACGCTCAGTATTTTCAGTGTGTATAATTAAGCTAATCATTTGAAACTTATCGAGAGGCAAAAAAAAAACTGACCTTTTCCACACCGTCGAAAGTGTACTCGGTAGCAAGAGCAACGGCGATCAGGTTTTTGTACGCGTTCACAAGCGAATGAGTAACCGAGACAAGCGTGGGATAGTGAAGAGCCAACGAGATGGCAGCGACAGTCTTGATACCAGACAAGAACCGATCAATAAGCTCTTGCTCATCGATATCGAGGACTTCAGGAGAGAATGCGTTGCCCTGATCGAAAATCTGCACAACCGACATGCCGTACGTGAACGGTGAAATGTTCAGCATGTTCAATAGCGTCGCCTCGGATGTTCCGACACGGGTACCAGCAACGACGACCTTGACGTCAGATACGATTTCAATGGTTCCACGAGCGATCTTGGTGGGAATACCCAAAGCCTGGAAGAAGGACGTTTTACCGGGTTCCATACCGGTGTTGCTGGCGGGAACGGTGACGTCCTTTGGAGCGAATGCACCAGCACGGGCAGGCGCGGCGACTTTGTTGGCGACAATGATCTCGCGAACTTCCTTGAGATCACCAGCGGTGAAGACGAAACCAATGTTGCCTTTGACGTGGGGTAAAAGGCGCTCGAATTGGGGATATTCAGAGAGAATGGAGCGCAGTGCACGGCGGACCATTGTGTTTTTGCCCATCAGGACGACACCCTTGCCGCGTAGGGCGACACGAATTTGATGCATCTGGTTGGATCCGACATTGTCGACATTGACCAGGAAGATGGAAGCTAGGAGACGATGAACAATTTGGTTTAAAAAGAAAAATATATGGCAACTGACGGTACTTGTTCAAGAGCTCCTTGAGCTTCTGGAAGTAGTTCGCTTTGTCAGCACGACTAGCACCCATTGTGATTTTTGGTTAACTGCACTTTCTCGTTAGTGCACCATCGATGCAAAATGACTGCATACCACTCACTTTGAAGGTTAAATTGGGTGAAAAAAATTAACTAGTGCCTCCCGATTGACCTCTACCATATGACATTGGCATTTCCGGTTGTGCGACGAACGTAGGACATACCTTATGGTGCCAATGGATTTTTCAAGGCAACTGGTTGTAATGAAGGTTTCGGTTTAGAATCCAAATAAATCTTGTGTTGTTTAGCCTCGAAAAATAAGGTTCAATCCCCGCCGCGGTCATTGCCGTTTGATACAGTCACGTGAGCGCTGCCTCATGAACAAATTTGTATCGCATATTGGAAAGGGACGGAGCTACTGGCCTTTTGTCTTGAGCGTCGCAAAACATAAAGAACGATTGAGTATACTGACACGGGTCGACACAGGACTCACCTTATCAACGGCGAACGACCCTGTGAGTCCTTTCTTTCACTATTTCTCATTCAATTAGCCCATACATTATCTCAGGCGCGTATTCATCGATATTCTGCAGATCCGGAGGTGGACATTCCCTACCTGCTCGCTTCGCGTGCACATGGGCATCTTACAGAGGTTGTGGGAAGGTTGTCAGACCTACTTATCCGGCGTACCAGTTGTCATCCACACTTGGTCGCTATATTGTGGACAGTTATTCTCCAACCAGCCGCTACGATCCCAACTTCACTGAAGTCAAAGCTGCTTTCTGCACTGACGAGTCGTCTCGAAAAAGTCGATACGATTACAAGTAACACACGAATAGCCCGCGATGATATCGAGCCGGCCTCTCAAGATGGCCGCAACCTCGGAGTGGCCGACCTGTGCGAAACCCTCACTCGCATTATCTTTTACCGATCCTCGATCTCACGTCGACAAATATTCGAGCAATGGGCCCTCGCTCACGCTCTTGCAACCTTCGCATCCGATGTCCCTGTCGAAACTCGTTGGAATAACCTTATACTCATCGCTTTGTTTAACGCACCGCACGAAAATATCAAAAGATTGGCGCAAAACTTATCACACAGTGACGATAGCCCCACCTCTGACTGGCGGGCCGTTTCTACGCTAGCTACTCTTGAGACGACCATCGGCACTATGGAGTTGCTTGACACTTCAGTGTTGGAAGGTATCGAGGATGTTACTCGGACACTCTGGCGTACTTGGTCGGGTGTGAATCGACACATTCATAAATCGCCATCTTTTGTTGCCCGAGCCATCGTTGCGTCTTTCTTTCGTCTTGCGGCCGTAACACGGGATGTTCCTTTGAGAGACGCTTGTTATCGTTATTCTACAGCAAATTTTCTATGGTTCATTGAGGCGGGCGATGAGCTGTGTAGAGTGCAGGAGAGGATGTTGACCGTGGAGTACGTCGCTGCCTGTGTTGCTTGCGGCGAGACGAACTGGCATCGAATATTTTTCACACTAGGCGAGATCTTCTCTGGGACGACGTGGCAGTCTGCAACTGCAAGCGCATTAATCACTCATTTCAGTCGACGAGACCCAGCCATTGCATACCAGCTCGCCATGTTCTGCCGACAGGACTCTATCTACGTTTCGATAAACCTAATTCACTCCCTCAGCATGGCCCTCGCGTCTGGTGAACACTTTGATCTTGCAATCCGTTTTCTCCAAGATCGTGACTTCTCACAACCACAGATGAATGAATTGCTTGGTGCCGTACTTCTCGTTTTCGCGCAACGCCAAAATCACTGCATAGATCCAAAGCTCATCGGCCCTGTGTGTGATGTTATGCATGCATTGTATACTCATTTGAACGCATCATACACGTTCCGTTGGCGTATTGAACATGTTTTACTTTCAGCGGTAACTTCTGGTCACTTTTCCAAAGCCATTGCGATCGTTCGGGTTATCCTCCACAACACCCGATCATACTTCACGCCCAAATTTTTCTTCCGGTTGCTTCGCGAACTCGTGGCCGGGAGACAATTTCGATACGCCGTGCGTTTAGTGGACCTCGTAGCCGAAGCACAACCTAGTCGTGTAGAGGCCTTCCGCCGCGTGCTCACTTTCGGCCTTACAAAAGGCGGGGCAAGCATACTTGCTCGACGAGCGAACCGACACCAAATCAGACGCTCTACCAAAGAATCGTTGGCTCGAGCCCTGAATTTTCGGTCGCAATGCCCGTCGCGAGTGCTAGCGCTGAGGATCCTGCCTACCCTTCAACACACCTCGTCAGATGTGCCGAGCATTCAGTATGCCCTTCACATGCTGATCCGAGCCAATCGTATTCTCGCCGCGAGGAAGGTTTTTGAGCGTACGCAAGGCGAGTTAGATACAAAGGCACGGACTTCATTAGGAAACATCGTGCTTCACGGTGCACTTCTTCGACCCTCTCGACGGAATGGACGAAGGATGCGCAAAGTACTGTCTGTCCTGGATCTCCTAGTGAAGAATTACTCTTTCGTCCCCGACCGGATAACGGTAAACATCTTACTGAAATCGCTTTTGCGATGGACCAGCGGGATCGACTCAGAGAAACTCAAAGCACTTTTCGACCATATGATACGAAGTGGATATCCTGCGGGCGGCCTTGCAGAGGGACCATTCAACACACCGTTGTCGTCTTCCGGCAACGTTCAGTTGCCCAACCTTCCTCCTTTCATATCGTTCGAGAGACATGCCCGTCCGATGTATAGGATGTTCATCAAGGCCTTTCATCTGCGGGGTGATGTACGGTCTGCTCGGGTTGTGATTGGTATTCTGAAAGTGGAGGAGAGAGTAATGTTGGAGATGAGGGAGATTAGGTCTAGGGCACGTCGGGAAGGTCGGATTCGTGCGCGGAAGGTACGCAATGAAAAAGGGAGACAGTCCGATAAACAATGCAGGAATCTTGAGCCCACCCATGCCACATCTCACTCCTATTCTCCACCCACATCACCATTGTAAACCACCCCTAGAGTAGCCCTATAAATCTAGCAGACTACGTAAAATAGTGGCTGTGACTGTGACTTCGGTTGAATTGCAACTACCATGGCAGACTCTCCGAGTACCACGCCTGTAGCAATTACTTCCTCTGTTAGAGCTACCAAAGTCTGTTCGCTGGCTTGTATCTTGACACTGGTACTGATGGCATTTCTGTAGCGCAAACTGGAAGAGGTCATTCAGAGCTTGGACGACGCCCTAGGACAATCTGACATAGAACATCGACCGTCTGCCAAGCGCGCTCGTACCAATCGTTCTCTGTATTCTACGCTTGCCAAGTACGGGATCAAAACGAAGGACTCAAGGTCGTCAGTCCACGTTCAGCCGTTTCATCGTAAACTCTCAGTCAACTTCCGCTCCACTACAGAAATGTCCCGTTGAAAAAGATTGAAGGACTCCCAAAAAATACACCTCATCTCACTGCTATTCTCGCTCGTGCTGCCTCTCACACACGGAAAGCCCTTCCCTTCAACTTCAAAGGTCGAACGTCATCAAAGATCACTGCCTCTGATCCAACCCAAGAGTACCGGCCGTCTTCTATTCCTTCCTTCCTTTCCCGTCTCGCAACATTTAAGCTCTCCACCTATGCGAACAAACCTCCTGCGATCGATGCGGTCGCCGCATCTAAATGTGGATGGGTCAACGACGGGAAAGACAGATTGGTCTGTAGGATATGTGGTGTTTCATGGGTTGTTGCAGGGAGAGAAGGCATGAACCGTGATGCTGGTAAGAAGGTAGGTTTCAATATTAATTTTATGCTGACTATCTCGCAGCAAATGCATTGATCGAAAAACAAAGAGTCTCGTTGATTGAAATGCACAAGAATGGATGTTCTTGGAAGGCCAGACAGTGCGATCGTGCGTAAGTTCATATACCACATTTATCTAATTTTGACGCTTCGGCAGCTTCGATATATCGTATTCCGCTGCAGTCGCCGGCTGTCATGGCGAGAGCCATCAAAACTAATGCCCTTACGCTGGATACGGTGCTACAAGACGTAAGAGTCAAACATCCACTCGTATGTCCACTTGTCGCTCTCTTGGGGAATATCTGACCAGGATTTCCAGACATCAACACAGATTCAATCTCTCCGCAACACCCTTTCTTCCGTCACTCTCCCGACCTCGTCTATCTTAGAAGAGCCTGAAGCTCGGGCACCCACCCAGGAATCGACCCCGTCGACCTCACGAACTGAGCCACTAGAGACATCTGTATTGGCGTCACTATTCGGCTGGGCACTTGCGCCTTCAGTCCCTGAAAGATCATCTGCAACCCGCCCCAACACGCGCGTTAATTCACCATTCCCGTCGGCCCCAGCTACGCCTGTCTTTTCTCGTCGTCCCTCATTATCGTCGCCAAGCGCCGGGATGTCTATCATCAGCAGTCCCCGACCTCTTATCCGTTTGTCGTCTTCGTTAGCGAGGTCAAAACGTGATACGACCCTCCTTTATTGTACACTTTGCCAACGACGTGTAGGACTATGGGCTTTCGCTCCGCAGCCTCACGCCACCATGACACCTACTACAGATGCCTCCTTCGGAATCAGCCAATCTCCAATACGTTCAGCCTCTCAAAGGCAATTCGATCTCTTGAAGGAGCACCGCTCATATTGTCCATATGTTGTTCGCTCTACCGTTGTCCCTTCCCTCCCCGTACCGCCCCCAGCAGGAAGCTCATCAAACAATGGACACGGCCGATCATCGTCATTGTCACAACTGAACGGCCAGACCGTCGCTCCCGAGGGATGGCGTGCTGCTCTAACTATGGTACTCCGATATGGGATGGGCGAGAGGCAACGGATGGGACTCATGAGAAGTTCTACTGAAGGGAGTATTGATGTTGAAGCGGATGCGGACGACGATGTTGGAGCCATGGTGGCCGGTGTAAAACGTCGTGGGGTGGGTCATGATTTTTATTGGATTTCACCAAATCTGACTACATCATGCCATCAGGGAAAAGACCTGTTGAAGTATGTGAAGAGCCTCCTGGGGTGATGCGTATGAAAATCTATGTACTACTAACGGAATAATGTACATGTAATTCGAGTTGTTGAAAAAAAAGTTATTTATTTGGCTGCGC
This sequence comes from Hygrophorus pudorinus, assembly GCA_003314045.1. Classification (NCBI taxonomy): domain Eukaryota; kingdom Fungi; phylum Basidiomycota; class Agaricomycetes; order Agaricales; family Hygrophoraceae; genus Hygrophorus; species Hygrophorus pudorinus. The sequence goes on from QLPF01000629.1 coordinate 18,307, forward strand.
AGGGTCACAGCTTTGTATCCAGTTGCTGTACTCGACCACCGAGTTCATTTCTGCTCGAGCTCAGCGCTCATGTCTTTCCGTTATTCTGTTCTCCCTAATCCCCGCTCAACACCAGATGTAGAACGGGAATTGGACGATGCATTCCAGTCCGACAATGATGACAACGATCATGAAGCTACTCCACTAACACGCAGTATCCCAACTCACAATGTCCCAACAGACCTGGGACCGGAGACCACAAGTTCTATTCCCGGTGCATATGACTTTGAAAGAGACTACGAGTACGACTACCCTCCACCCGGTTCGCCACCACGTCCCTCGGAGTTCGCACTTCCCAACGACTTTGGCAACTCCAATGGCCAGATGCCAGGTTTGCCCGTTCGAGCGTCTGCACCTCGACAGTCCTTCTTTCGTCGCGCAGTAGGCGCAATTTTGCCTACCCATTACACCCGTCTGCCTACCGAGGAAAACAGCACGAGGACAAGGGGCGGAGGTATTGAGAATGATGGTGTTTTTGCTAATGTCATGGCAAAGCCTCAAAGAGCGAGGGCTGTACGCACCGAAGATGGGGAGATTCATATGGTTCCTGAAGATTCGCAAAAGGAGGTGCCGCCGGTGAGGACTGGCCACTCATTTGTATATGACCAGTGACTAATAAAATCCGATCATGTTGTCAAATTATAGTCCTACGCTGAAGCACAAGCAGACAGCGTGCCTCCTTACTGGGAGACAACGGTGCATGCGCCATCAGGCCTTGACCAAGGCTCGGATATGATAATCGACAACCTTCCTTCGGGGTCTATCTGGATTTTCTCCTTCAACCTGTTCACTTCCTTCTTCTTTCAATTCGTAGGTTTCCTGCTCACCTACATTCTGCATACCTCCCATGCCGGCAAATTCGGCTCTCGAGCTGGTTTAGGGCTGACCCTAATCCAGTATGGGTATTTCTCCCGTGCGGCTGGAGATGACTTGCGAGATGGAAATCCAGATTTGGACCCTGTTGCTGAAACACCGTGGGTTGACTCCACGGAGCCTTCTGCCCCTTTGTTGTCCACGTCACCGGCGGAACCTGCGATGTCAGGATCACTTATCGGCGGAGTAACATCGAGAGAGTGGCTCTCATTTCTTTTTATGACTCTAGGTCTATATAATTTCTCGCCACACATCGTATTGTCCTCTAACATTGATTCGTCAGGATGGTTTCTCCTCCTGTCTTCCTTGGCAGGTTTCTGGCGAGTCAAGCGTTGGGAAAAGTCTATCCGTGCTTCGTCAAGTCCCGGACTCATTGAACGGGATATATCCATTAGGCGGAACATTGAAAATCTTTTCAGGACGAGCTTTTTAGAGGAAGAACGCCAACTCCTGGAGCAGCCGGGCGGGGGCATCGCAATTCCTGCCCAGGAGTCATTAGCGGAGGCGAGGCTTGCGAGGGACCTCAGAGCCGCAGGTTTAATATAAGTTTATATATTGCAATCATTTATGTCTGCCAGTGCGTCCACGTCGCAACCCTTGCTTGTAATGTACGTTCTAACATCTTACCGTAGACCCCTGGAAGGCCAATATTTCGATTTCTCGTTGTCTGCTGCTACAACATGTCTCGGTTTTTACTATGCTTTGAATAGATAATGTAAGCGAATGATTTCCCACCGGGAAGCGGCAAGCTCCCTCGTTTAAAACAATAATTCCATCAAGGGAGATTGCTGTACCTGGTGTTGCACCAGTGTCACTGCAGGGTCAAGAGTTCGAAGAGATTTGCCACCATGGCGATACAAACTTTGCCATCCCACCATCGAGCACAAATACACGATCATGTTCCTGATTTTGCAAAGCTCATTAGCGACCATATCGAAACCCTTGTATCTTTACCGCCGCTAGTAAGCCACCTGCTTCGCTCGACTTTCTCCTCTACGCTTATCTGGTCCTCTTCGTCGCTTTCGCCCCCCGTAGAAGGTACATCTGTATCGACGCCCTCTGGAAGAGACCTGGCGAATGCAACGGTTTGGCATGTACTTTTGTGGTAACTTAGGGTTCCAAGAGGTTTCATTTTTCGCGTCGAATACAAACGAACTCTGCGAAGGTACATTGATGTGAGTAATCACTTGGTTCGAGGGGAGTTGGAAAAACACGCTTACTTGCCATCCCAACCACCGACCGCACATACTTTACCGTCATCACGTATTGCGATTGAGGAATTGCCAGGGTGTTTTGTTTTATGAGCCACACAAGCAGCCTCAGGCGATGAGAGCGGACTCTCGGCATTCTAACAATGTTGTTGAGGTAAGAAAAATTATAGAACATGATCAACCAACAACGAACCAATAGGTCATAGCGCCCAACCAAATGGTCCGCCGACACGGTCAAAGCTAGCGTGTTGTTCCTGGAAACTGACATTGCCATCACTGTTCAAGCTTACGTCAACGGGATACATTGAGATTGCAAGTAAATTGTACCAGTTTCGACGTGCAGTTTGACATTCCACACGGCCTCCCATCCTATGCCTTCGACCGATGTCTTCCTGTCCCTTTTCGTGAATCTCCATAGTATGACGCCCCCGTTCTCGTACGCGCACAGAAGCTGTAGCTCGTTGTCGTCACCATTGGATGAGGCATCTGTGGGGTGTGCAGTGAAGAGATGCATAGACATTATGATGCCTGAGAGCGTGTTTAGTCTCAATTCCATTCATTGATGGGGCTACTTGGCTTACCCGTCGAATTCGCGCTTCCCCTCTCAGAGGTAAACAAGGACTTGGGTGCTGTGCCAGCGGCCTTTCCAATGGCGGCATGACGTCTGTCGCCACTGGGTAATGACCATATATCAGCCTACAAAATATCAGCCGTTAGAAACCTGTACTCGATTCTTTAAGCCTACGACGCACCAAAGATGATTCGACAAGATTTGGCAGTGCGAGCAGAGCCTCAGTTTCATGGTGTTCCACCTCACCCGTCGTCATATCTGGCGGACCACTGGCTGTCATAGACCGCAAGGGTAAGAGCGAAAATCGACAGTAGTTCAATGCATTGACATCCATGGATTGGCATAGCACTGGAATGGGTAAATCAGGCAAAGCAGCTGAACCTCCAAGCCTGATGGAAGCCGAGGAGGGTAGCTCGGCGACGCGAGACCACAAGTGTAATTTGTTGTCTCTCCCATGGCTGGAGTTCCAAGAGCACGACCTCAGCTCACATATGGTAACAATGAAAAGAACGAACGTGATGATGTATACGCCGAATTCTTCCACACCCAGCAATCCGTCGGAATGGGCTTTCCATGCAGTGATTGCGCGCAAGGAACGGGTAGATGTAACCACAACGAGCCCAGAGCCGTCTCCAGAATATATTCGCTCGTTGTCGTTAGAGAAAGCGAGTGTGGTCAGCTGAGAGGAATGGGAACGAAGGATGTGAGATGGGGAAGGGTCTCCGATTCTGTTCATAGGGATCATTCAAGTTACTACTAGTTACATGTACAAGATACAAAGTTGTAAAGCTAAGACTCGGACAAAGCAATAAGCGCAGAACTCTACTGAGTGCCGAACTTCAGAGCCAACAACGCCTCTACTTCTGGCTTGATGCTTTTCAGAAGGTCCTCCTTCGTCTTGGTAGGTTTCCAGCCAATGGCGCGTGAGTGGGTCGCTTTGCAACGAGAGTTATTGCCAAGCCAGGGTCCCTGGTCATTGAAATAACGTTAGATAAACAGAACGGTATAGATCGAGACAACCATCCTTACACCGAAGTACTTTGTGTTTTCCTCTTCAGTGAAAGTAACCGGCTCGACGTCGCTTGATTTTCCAAATGCTACAAGGGCTTCTCCGATGGCCTTGCCAATCTCATACATGGAGTGCTCTCCATTCTCACCAAAGTAATATCCGTTGCGACCATGTCCCGTGGAAGAATCGGAACGGATAGAGTCGTAAAGGTTAATGTAGAGGTCCGCGACTGGGATAAAAATGGTCAATCTATGAACAGATGAGAATACAGTACATACTATCTTCGATGTCCACGTCAGGCCAAAGGTTCTTGCCCAGACCTACCATCCCCGCTCGTCCTCTGTCGATAGATGCCTTGATAAGATAAGGTATTTGCATGGAATAAGGATTTTGGATGCCCTCGTCGACAAGAAGTCCAGTCGCAATTCCATAGATAGTGGACGGGAGGATGGTGTACGCTTTCACGTACCCTACGATGCGAGAGTGACCTGAGACGGTGGAGAAGGATTTAAGACAAAAAAACACACCTTCCTTGTCAGCATTGACATTCGTCAAGTCCACGTTCCTGTGTGTTTGGGTAGGCAAGAGAGATTCGATTTCATCTGCATTGCTGTCGTCGTAAACTGTATCGTATGCGAACATGCCCCTCGCATCATCAGTCAGAACACCTTATACAGAATTAGGTCTGTGACGTGTGGTATTGTGAAGGAGAAATACCTGTGCCAGACTACACATTCAATTCAGACATCTCATAAAATAAAATGAGAGTAAGCAATGCTGACGGTGTGGATAAGAATGGGAACCGTTCCTTGCGTCTCATGTCTTTTCTTCAGACCGGCCAGTACAGCTTTTGCAGCATCGAGATTATCTGCGTCTGCCTACATAGCGGATTCAAGTGTTAATATCGAACTTGAAGCATCTACTATACGCACAATAGAAAACACTACGTCGGCCTCTGATGACAGCTTTTCAAGAATATCGAGGTCAGAAAGAGAACCAATCACAGCTTCGACGCCTAATGTCTTGAGCTTGGCAGCCTTTTCTGCGGAGCGAACGAGGGCTGTGATTATGTAAGTATCTGCCCTGGGGTGATTGAGCAAGCGTAAGAGGACTGAGCCACCAATGTAGCCTAAACATGGGACATATAATTCAAGCAACGCGAACAAAAGCCGTGGTCGTCATACCTGTTGCACCGGTCAAAAATATATGAGTGTTGGAAGACATATGTAGGGGTCAAGAGGAAGTTGGGGGGTAGATGGGTTGACTGAGACTCTGTCTTTATACTTTTGAATCGATGTCGTCATGCGAATACTTCTGGTCACGAGACCTGCATACCGACGCGGAATCGACGCGGATGTCAGTTTGTGTCCAGTCATCGCAGAGAACGACGCTCGCGACAAGGGCTGCCATCGGGTAGAAACTTGGGCAGAGGCAGGATGGGCGGGTGTACTGTGTCGAGGGGAGATCTGTTGAACGGTCACTCAAAAAGTCCGGTCAGGTATTAGGGACAGTCGATTCGGCAAGGATTGAATGAGAGGCTGACTTTGACCGTCCCTTTTTCAGAACTGATTCAGCAACAAGTGAATCGGATTATGACTGAATCGTGACTGAATCGTCAAAGCGACTCCAGAGGCGCTTCGACGATTCACGATTGGATTCTGAACGCGATTTAACTTTAAATCGACATCAAATCACTTGTTGAATCACATCTCGAATCGACATATTTGACTGTCCCTATTGACATACGTTCCTGTCGTCGGACGCAGGATCTGGAGAGGCATGGCGAACCACGGTTGATATTATCAGATGAATAATGCGTAAGAACCATGGCAGTTCCTGCTCTGCCTTGCGCCACTGGCAGGGACTCGGGGATCGGGGAGGTATAAAATGTATCTGCGGTGAACCGGGCCTTAGTAAGTTACATTTTTCCACTCGCAATTGTTGTAACGAATGACTTTTGGCTTTTACTGCCAAGTTTCGGAGGTCCCTACGTCCGAGTCTGGAATTCTGGCTTCTGTGAGCGTGGAGTGCCTGCCCGATCCCCGAGTGAGTGGTGCAGGACTCGGACATCCTTCTCCATCAGCAATCTTTTCATGCCGACTCGGAACCTGTACGTACTAGTATATATTCCGTAGTGCATCCCACCAAAACCATACACAATGTCCCATCAAACCAACATCTTCTTGACTGGCGCAACAGGCAAGTAACTTTATGTTCGAGTTCTCAACTCGTCAACTACTAACTTGAACTCCCCGTCATCGTCACAGGTTATATCGGTGGCTCGGTTCTCCTCCGTTTGCTCGATCATCCAAACGCAGAATCATTCAGAATCACCATCCTCGTCCGTTCCGAGGAAAAGGCAGCCAAATTCGAGACCTTGGGCGTTAATGCTGTCGTTGGCTCTTTCTCTGACCTCGACATACTCGAAAATTTGGCATCGAAAGCAGATGTGGTTTTCCAAATTGTTCGTTAGACTGCAAGTATACACAGATTCCAACTTACGTGTGCTCGCACAGGCTGATTCCGACAATTTGGATGCTTCCAAAGCCATTTTGGCCGGTTTGAAGAAAAGACATGCAAACACTGGAACGGCTCCCATCCTCATCCATACCGTGAGCTTATATTTATCGCAATATCGATCGACTTGCTGTTTCTGAAACAAATCACACTACAGTCCGGAACTGGTAAGCCAATGTCAACTCTCGCAACATGCCATTATATATATTAACTCCAATCATCTATAAGGTGTTTTTGCTGAGATGAAAAGATACGAAACCCTTTACGACGACACCAATACGAAACAAATGGACGTTCCGATTACCCATATGCACAGAAATGTCGACGTGGAAAATGTAAACGCCGACAAGGAAGGCATGTTCATCATGTTTGTACCTTCGATCGCGTTCGCTCCTTACACGTGGCCGGTAAAAAGGTTATGTCAAAACGCACATTGTTCTCCCGTCTACGATTTATGGGCGTCCGACTGGCCGGCTAGTCGAAATGGGTCTCCAGAACACTCAATCAATCCAGATACCCTTCCTTATCAGGGCGAGCATTGACAGAGGCCAAGTGGGGATGGTCGGCGATGGCAAAAACATTTGGCCCTGCGTTGATATCGAAGACAGTAAGTCGGCCAGAACAGCCAGCACTGCTTTCGCACCTGATACACGTCATCTCCAGCTGCGGACCTCTTCATAGTCCTCTACGACGCGATTGTTTCTGACCCTACCACAGGACACGGTGAAAACGGATATTATATCGGTGAAAACGGGGACTATTCTTCGTACGAAGCCTGTAAGACGATTGGGGAAGCCCTCGTGGAAATAGGCAAGTCGAAGACGGCAGAACCGACTCCGTTCACCGTCGAAGAGTGCAGGAAATACTTTAGGGTGAGAGAAAGCCGTCGTCTCGTTTGTCTGCTTATCTTTCTGACATTCGAATCGACGCAGGGCTTTTACTCGGGCAGCACTTGTCGCTGCAAGGGAAACCACTCGCGTGCTATCGGCTGGAAGCCCACCAAGACCCCGAAAGATTTTATGGCGGGTCTGAAGTACGAGGTAGAAACCTTGGCGGATTCAAAGCCTCTCCCCATTCCCGAAGCAGCTGTATTCCTTTTGCACGACTTTCAAGTGATGTAACATGACTTGAAAGTACTACTAATGTTCGCCACTGGCAGAAATGTATTACATAGAAATTCCGAATAGTATCAACAATTCACCCTCCACATGGCCGTGCATTCGGACTCGCGAGGTTTTTGTGCTATAGCTTAGGAACATTCTTACTCCGTGCTGTGATCTTCTGTGCGGAACCTGAGTGTCTTCCGAGAGTCAGTAATATGGGCCTGGCTTTTGTTTGGGTAACGTTCACGTAGTAATCGAGAGGCAAAGCGACTGTATGTCGCTTTGAGTAGCACTCGGTATTGTATATCTGCACTGGCACCACCTTATGCTTGGGGCCACCTTGAACTTGGAAGTTTGACCAATTCAAGGTCTGCCGTACACAAAGATAGAAAAGAAAGTGACTTCCCCTTGGTCGAATGCCTGCCTGAGGTCACGGTCTTCGATATCTTGATTCCGGTAAATACTGGGGGCCGATGTATTGAAGGGCTTCCCGTCAGTACCAAAGCGGCCGTCCGACTCCGTACTTATTCAAGTTCCACTGAGGCTGTTTCCGTCGATCATGTAATGTTTATGCGTAGTATTCGCAGTTCAAGGACAATATGCCAGTGTCACGTCGTATACATCAACCGCAGCGTCTTCAAGACGCATTCCAAAGTATAAGTATTCCAAAGTGTAAGTATTGTCAAGCCACCGCAGATGCGGCGGAGGAACGGACAGCCGGCCGGGTGCAAGCACTCGGGAAAAGTATAAATATTCAAGACAAGCCGATGGGCGGTGAGGCGATGGGACGGGATAGACGGTCGGGAAGGGGTATATATGACGGCCGGATAAGTGGGATCATATAGGTGGTCGTGAGCTATAGCCTGGCTCCTCTGGAGAGGCGAAAAAATCGGGGGCGCGCACCAAGATATGGCGGTGGTTGGAAGGGTCATTTTAAAGATAGTCTAGAAGTTCGACCACGACATGATCTCATCTCTAGATGAGAAGCCAGGGCCCTCCAATTGCACCGTGATACCCAAACTTGACCCTCTGACGGGTCTCTCCGCCCTGAGGCCCTTGACAGGCTTGAGGAAACACCAAGCCGGGACGACCCCGAGCTCTACGTCCGGCTCGGTCACGGCGCCGTCGTTACCCGACTTGAATAACGACTTGGCAGCCGCGGCAGCCTTTGTGATAGAACTACCTTCACGGCCTACGACGCACCACCCATCATCGAATGACTGAACGATGGTGAGCCGTTCGCCGACGTTGGTGATGAGTAATTCATCGGGGAGGACGGGGTCGAATAATTGGCGGACTTTCCTCGTGTAACCGGAAGATTGGATGGAGGAAGTGGAGGATGCGGAGAGGACGGAGAAGCGGTTGAAAGAAGAGTTGGTGCTGAGGAAGGTTGAGGGTCGAGCGAAGGCGCTACGTGTGGGGTCGTCGTATTCCCGGGTCATCGGCTTGGGGTTCCGAAGAGTAGGGGAGGCTGCGGCAGAGAGAGCGAAGGAGAAGGGACGAGGGAATGTGCCTGATTCCTGGTGATGTTGCAGGATGTCGTCTGCAGCGGAAGCCTTAGGGGTAATTAAGGCCCGGTTGGGAAGAACGACGGAGGGGCTCATCTGGTTGCGCGAGAATGTGGAACCATTGATGGCTGACATATTACTGAGGGAGGGGGGGGGGGGGAGTTGGTTAGTTGAAAGATATAATCGAGTAAATTCAGTGAACTGACCCGTACGACGGCACCTTGTCAAGTTCACTCTCTCTGACGAGACCGCGAACAGACAAAAAAGCCGCACCGCGTTCATCTTCTCTTTTCGCTTGCAAGCGTTTTCTATAGTGTCGAACACCAAGCCAGGCTGCGAGATTTAAGAGGATGATACCTACTGCACAGAAACCGGCGATGTAAATTGGGGAAGGGAGAGTCGTGTTGGTATCACGGGAATACAAATTTACGGGCATAACGAAGTCAAAAGAATGTGGTTTGAAAAAAGGAACGAAGGGAAGGAGGTCGACAGACCTTCGGAATATATAGTCATGGATACTGGAATATATATATACACGTGCCAGTGCCAGTGCTCAACCCACCACCACCATGTACAACATATTCCTCACAGGCGCAACCGGTAAGTAAATTCGATTATACTTGTACAACAATCCCTCATCCATCACATCCAGGTTATATCGGCGGTTCTGTCCTCAACCGTCTACTCTCGCACACAAACGCACTTTCTTACCATACAACTCTCCTTGTTCGTTCACAGGAAAAGGCCAAGAAACTGTCATCTTTCCAAGGAATACACTGTGTTGTGGGATCTTACGCTGACCTTCAACTCCTCACCCAACTCTCCTCAGCAGCAGATCTCGTCTTTGCCTGTGTACGTCCCCTTGATCTGGTGACAATTACAGTATATGATCTCTATTCTTAGGCTGATGCTGATGATTTCGCGGGTGCGGAGGCAATATTGAATGGCCTGAAACAAAGATACCAGAAGACCAGACGTGTTCCAATTCTCATCCATACTGTGAGAGCCTACCCCTCAATAACCACCATGGCTATTCTCAAATATTCCAAATCCAGTCCGGTACTGGTACGCTGCTTATTCATCTGAAAACCAACACAGTATATGTCATGTTTTCTGCAGGAGTCTTAGTCGATGACGCCGGCGGAATGTACCCAACACACAATGTATACTCAGATCTCGATATCGAAAAGCTAGAAACGCTCCCGCCAACACAACCACACCGCGACGTCGACCTTCTCCTTGCCGAAGCTGATAAACAAGGTTTGTATCTTCACCCACCTAAGAACAAGGGCTCTCGAAACGAATCGCTGTCCTACAGGCTACGTAAAGACACACATAATTCTCCCCTCAACTATCTACGGCATGGCCTCGGGGCCCCTGGTCGACCTCGATATCCAGAACTTCCGCTCTCAACAAATCCCTAGACTCGTTGCCCTAAGTCTCGATAGAGGCCAAGCAGGCATGGTGGGTGAGGGGAAGAATATATGGCCCAACGTGCACATCGACGATGGTTTGTCACCTTGCGGGCCTCATTCAGACTGATTTTTTTCGTAACTTTTCGTCATACACAGTCGCAGACTTGTATATACTTCTCTTCGACGCCGTCTTGTCTCGCACTCCACCGGCACACGGGCGGGAAGGCTTCTATTTTGGCTCCAACGGCGAGCACACCTTGATTTCCGTCAGCGAAACCATTGGAACAGCCCTACACGCACGAGGTAAGAGTTCCACATCTAAGCCGAGTTCGTTTACCTCGGTGGAAATGCGAAAGTATTTCCCGACTGGGACAACGCTTGGTTCCAATTCACGGTGTCAAGGAGAGAGGGGGAGAGAGCTTGGGTGGAATCCGGAAAGGGGTACGCAGGATATGTTGGCGAGTATTGAGTTGGAGGTCGAGGCGTGTCTTTAATAAACGACCCCATGGGGGTAGTAGCCGACCCTGTTTGCCGAGAAATCGGCAATATAATATCGCAAGTCCGACAGATGTGACTGCGAAATTGTTCTTCTTTTACCACAACAATCTCAGGCTTCCCCGTCCGAGTCCACCCTTCAGCTCACCGTACGTTTTTATGCACTAGCTTTCACTCGGTGAGCTTCATCCTTATTCTTATCAACAAATACACTCTAATCCATATCTCATCAGATCCCCTCGACTTGTCTTTTTCTTCTTTTTTTCTTTCTTTTTCTCTGTACTCTGGCTTGAATATCTGGTCACTGGCAGGAGCTGTACACTCTTTAAAAACCACCCGTCGTTCCTTGTCCTCCACTCATTCCCTATAAAGACCTTCCTATGCCTGCCAATAGACATAGGCGCCAAGTTGGCGCTCCAGCTGTCCCCACTACAGTCAACGGTGTCACAGGTGAAGCAACTATCGCCACTTCCGCACCTACAGACGCTCCTCTTCAAATCGACCCCGGTGGAACCAGCCTCTCGATCAGCGCCCCTGCGCTTGCGACAAACGTCCCCGCCATCACCGTCACTCCCACGACGCCCTCTGGCGCATCCGACCCTACATCAGCTCCTGTTACGGGGACACCTGAAAGTTCAATTTCTACCAGTACCGCTATTGCCGCATGTGTTGGTGCAGTCGCTGGAGTCATTCTGCTTGTTCTCGTTGCTCTTTGGTTCTACAGGCGTTACATTCGTAGTTTGAAGAACCAGGCACAAGCTGCTTCCGAGAAACGTGCTGCTAAAGTTAAAGGAAACAATGATCCATCAAAGAAGCCAAGTAGGGAGAACTGGAATAAGATGGAAGAGGTGGGCGAGGAGGGCAAAATACAGACCAAAGAAATTCATACCCCGATTGGTATGACCATGTTCCAAAAGTCTCCTACTGTCCGCAGCCCAATGTCGGAGACTATGACAGAGGAGAGCGACACTGGGCCTTTTGACCGTCCGTTTGCTCGATACCTCCCTATTCCCGACGTGAAACCTGTCCAATCGCCCCTAGCATCCCAGCGCGCCGACCTCGAAGGTGCTCATTCCGCGTCCTGGGACGGGGAGACAGTTGGCACAGACGCCTTGTTATCGCTCCATTCCGCGGACATTGAAAGGTCTACTGGGACCACCTTAAGCAAGGCCATCCCTACACCTCCTGCTGTTGAGCACCAGCTTCATAGATGGGAGTCGGCTGAAGTGCTACACTTTGACGCGAACCCCACACTTGAGGATGAACGCAAAGTCGACGATAAGAAGGATAGCGTCAGCATTGGGAGTATCAAGCGTAATAATCCTTTTGCTGGGGAGGCCGAGACGCGCAAGAGCGTCAACGACCCCTTCAACGCACAGGACTATGGCAGCAGTGACAGCAGTCCCCCGCCCCTCAGCCTTAAAGCCCGGGGCAAGCAGCGCCAGGTTGATCCGTTTACTGATGATAACGCACCGCCCACAATGCCACCTCGCATGCCCTTCGCAGGGCACACCCCATCCGATTCGACCGCGTCGTACAACAGTGATCGTGCGATTCAGTCCTTGGTCAATGTCCTCGACGTGTCGGAGGAGGAAGTTCAGGAGAGATTGCGTATCGCGTCTTTGCAGCCATCGGTCGTATCGGCCTCTTCGTATTATGGAGAGGAGGCGGATGTTGCATCTGATTTCTTTCGTCCCTCACCTTAAACTGTACTCATGATACCCGTTCACGAATATTGTTATTGAATCCATAGGCCCCTCATTGTTTGGCCGTCTTCAGTTCCAGCTATACGCATGTCCCAGCAACCACTTTCATGGCAACTTGTCGAGTTTTCTGTCGTCAATTTAGTTCTCTTTACTTCGTCTTCACCTTGGAGGGCTCGCAATCCAGCATCTCCTGGAACGAAACTATTCTCCATTATTTTTGTGCCCATGCCCATGCCCCATAATTAATTTATTCATCATGCGGTGTGGTGTATACGTGTACCCCAATTCATTATCATTATATGTTAGTTTGCACGCGGTTATTGTGCGTCACTTATTTTTGATTCTCAATTCTAAATACAGACTATGGCTTGTAGTGGTTCATTATACATAGGCGTTGCGACCAATGTCACCCGTCGAGTGTCGTTCAATTACCACGCCCATTTCCGAGTCGCACCGTAATATGACTTCAAGAGAAGCCGGCGGAGTGACCTAACTAGTGGCGAGATATATCATGGTTTGGGATTGACACAGTGCCGCCACAAGTCGCCTTGGGTGTTGTGGGTCTCGGGACGCCCAACGGGGTTCTCGCCGATGCGGCATAGTTCTCATCGTTGTAAAGTGGATCAAATGACATGTAGCTCGAAGCTGATGACATACCACACGCTTGTCGCGGATGACCGTAAGCAACGAGGGATTTGTTTCCGAAGATCTTCTGGTTCTCACGTTACTTCAACAAGTATAGTGCACTGTCAATATGAAAAAAAAAGTAACTCGAAGAAATCAGCATTGCTTGTGAAGAATTCTAGATGCTTTTGACACTTACGGAGGGGACACGTAAGCAAGCAGATACATGTATCCAAGAAATTGGCATATCATGACTGACTGGCGATCAAGGTTTTCGATGTGTCCTCATCCTGGCGTTCTTTCGTATGACCGCAAAAGCCATGCGCGATATTGTGCGTCAGCGCTGAAACAATGTCGTAAAAGATGATCAGAATCATATATTGACTCCAAGACCGGAGACCCGATCAAAACAAAGTGTTCAATGCCCAAGCACTCTGATCGACGCCCTGTAAATCAAACGGTACAGAGCCCGAGGGTTGATGGTTACAGATGGCAAATGCCTTGGGCGACATGATGAAGGATCTGGCTGAGAGTTACAATTTAAAGGAAGGTAGTAAATAACACGTACCATCTACATAATAAGCAAGCTTGACAAACTTCAGCATCCAGCCGCAAGAAAGTAGACCAACGCACGAAAAGAAAGTCAGTTGCAATGTACCTGGGTCTCGAACCTTCGAGAATGATATCCATCGGTAGAAGTGCCATGGGGCCGAATATGGGGTTTGTGTCACCGATTCGATGATAACCCCGGAGATGTTAGGATCGATGAAGACTTGGTACGGTGTTGCTGACTGCAGTACTATGACTGTGGATATTCTAGTGCCCTCCACAAGCTACTTCTGCTAACAGAATGAAGACGCTCAATCGCGTAGCCGGATCTAGACCACAGGAACCTCAGGCTCGCAGCTGATAAACAGATACAACTTTGCGCCCTGTTTGGAAAAGTTGTGTGTGAACACCCGACAAGATCGCTCCTTACATTGAGTAATAATTCGAGGACGAGAAGGCGGTCTGCTCGAGACTCGCTGTAGGTCAAAAGATAGCGGTGCAAGGTGGCAGTGACGAGAATCAGAAAGTCAGAAAAAGTCCAACTCAAAAGGCCCACACAAGGTCACCGAGCAGTAGCAGAGCATAGCTTTTGTTTCCAGATTTGGTTCCGGTTATAAAGCTGGATCACAGTCCTTGGTATCCTTGGCTCCTCAGTCCTCGGTAAGTTTGCAAGTTATCCCTCGCATTAATCGAAATATATATATCTAGGCTCTTATACTAGTCGTTTGTCCCTATTGGACCTGCTATCTCAACCGTAGCCCCGCTTTTCTCACCAGATTTCATCCGATCTCTGTGAGACGACATGTCTAACTTGTACGAGTCAAACCAAGTATGGACCCAATCACACCCACAGTATTCCCTCCAGCTTGAGCAAGATTACAACTTTGGACAACAACAAGAACAACAAACATCCCAGCTCACTAACGATCCCTACCGCACCGGTAACGTCGTCTATCCCGGTAATCAGAGCAATGTACGCCCTGGTGGTGACAATCCCCTCGACGCCGCATTCTATCCTGCGCAGCCTTCAAACCCTGCTACCGTATCTCCCAACGTTCCTTACTATCATCCGTCGTATAACAATGCGACCAGCGCGAACATCCCGCCATTCCCTTTTACTCCCTCGCCCACTGACATGACAAATAGCCTCAGTGGAGCCACAAGAGATCCCAGGACGTCTTCGTTTCCATCGTCCCCACCATCTGTGCAGCGGTCTTTTCCCCAACAGATTCAAACCCATGGGCAGCCTTATCCGACTCGTCCGCAAGCACCATCTGGTCACGGTCCTAGTCCAAAAAGACAAAGGGCAGTTGAAAGTGCCGACGATAAGGATGAACTTGATGCTGATGCTCAAAAGGACAACGCTGGGGCGAAACTCAAGACGTAAGTGATTAGTATGCATAAGATCATCTTGAACTCACTCTATTATATCCAGACCTGGTGCTTGTGCCCGATGCAAGAACCTCAAGGTGAGCATCTTTGCCCTGATTATCACAAAATCATAACAAAAAACGTCCAGGTAAAATGTGAAGCCAAAACTGAAACTGACCCATGTAAACGGTGTTTGAACGGCGGACATGCGTGTGTTATTCCTGGGAGGAAAAAGAGAAGAACGCCCCCGTGAGTTCTGATTGGAACTCTAATACTCCGCACACTGATACCTTTTCGTTTCCTTTACACTCTTGAAGAAAACGCGAACATCTTCTGACCCAAATCCGGGACCAAGCTGCCCAGATCCAAAAACTAATGGCACAACTGGAAAGTATGAACCGCCAACCCACCATAGGCTCATCTGCCTCCGATACCCATTCTCACCAAGGCGGCCTCACGCCATCTTCCCCAATGCTCTCCCCCTCTTCGACTCACGACTCTGACTTTGACGATCCCATTTTCACTGCCAAGCCTAGTGCAAACCAAGATGTGATTGATTGGATCTCGAAGGCAAGGGAGAGCATAGAGGCTTTTGGTGGGTTCATCGGGATGGGTGGAGCAGGCATGCCAAAGAGTTTGCTCGTTGAGGAGGACCCAGAAGACTCAGAGAGTACCAGCGATGAGAACTATGAGTACGATTCGGCGGGAGCATACACCATGGAAACCAAGAGGGACCAGACTCGAGAAGAAGAGTACGAGTTTGGGATTGTGGACTCGGATGGCGAGGAAGTACTTGGAGGTGAACATACGGACGAGAGAGACGCTGGACGCTCAGGCTCGCAACGGCACGCAAGTGACGGGGTCCAGAGATCTGTGCGCCGGCAACATTCTTCCACGTCAAGTACAAGCACAGGTTACCAAACTATTCCGAGGAAGAAAGACTCTGGAAGCGAGAAATTGGCGACGTTGCCCACCGAGGCAAGTCCGTGGGGCTTGATGGCGGATTTATCATTGAAGAACGGAAGGCGGAGGAGGAGTAGCGCCGATAAAGAAGCAAGTGCCCCTGCAAGTGCTGAGCTCGGAGTTGCCAATGCGGATTTCTTCAGGGCTAGTGAGTCTTCTGCCTCGCCTTCTTCAAGAAAGCTCATCAACAATGAATTGCCGCCCCGTTAGGTCCTGGTCCTGATCAAGCAATGAGTCGGGATGCCGATGCACAACGCCAAGCGCCTCATATTCTCACTCGCAACATAGTCACAACCGAGGAAGCAGAGAAATTGTTCCAAGTGTGCGTGGCTATCATTAAAATTTTAAGCCTTCCAGGCTCAACATCCTTCGATGATCTGCAGATTTTACGACTATATGAATCCATCAGTCTCACTCCTGGACCCGGTATTATACACCCCACAGATGACATGTTATCGCAGTTCTTTCCTATTCACCGTCAGTGAGTGCCTTCGGAAATTACATGTGCCATTCTTGCACACTCTGAATGATGTTGTCTTGGATTTCAGTTTGTGCCATCGCGTCGAGGTATTACACTAATCGACCAGAGCTGTACAGTCAAGCAATGCACTATGCTCAGCTAGCCGCTGGAACTGCGTTGATCAGCGGCCAGAAGAGCGTAGAAGTCGTGCATGCCTATATTCTGTTGTGTCTGTATCCCGTACCAGTCAAGCGTTGGGAGGAGGACCGCAGTTGGCTATATCTTGGGCTGGCTATTCGGTGAGATTTCTGCAAGCCTTCCGCTGCTTTTCTCACTTTATGGCACCAGGGTTGCAACCGATTTGAATTTGCATCACCCTAACACCGCTAAGCCACTGAATGAACAGCATGCGCGTGAGATGCTCAACCGAACCCGTGCTTGGCTAAATTGCTTCAACCTTGATCGTTCCATTGGCTCGCAGCACGGCAAGGCCCCTGTCATCAAGAATACCGATTACACCGCGAACTACTCAGGACCGTGGTGGAACAGTTCTGAGCATAATATGAAGGACTTTGACATTCATATTTGCGCATATAACGAAGCATTGAGGACTTCGTCCAACTTTCGGGCCCAAATTTATAGCGATCCTCACCATCCCACTGGCTTGAATAAGGTTTGTAGATTCAGCTCTTACTTAGTCGATGTTTTTTAAAACCCTTTCGTGAATCACAGGATGCTGACTTCGAAGGGATAGCGATGGCGACTGACGACGAGCTTGTGCGTCTAGGAGAGAAATGGTCCGAAATCTTACAGGAGAATATTACCAAAAATCCTCAAAGTGTCTTCCGCACCGACCTAGTGAAGCTGGCTTATGGTTACCAACGCCTCGTCGCCCTCTCCTTTGGGTTTCAGCATGCTTTTGGGAAGAACAACACAAACGAAAATCCGTTTTTGCTGCGCGTTGGTGTGATTTTTCTATTACATTGCTGCTTCGTTAATCTTTCGAGCTCTCTTCAGTGTCTGCGTGCGTCGTCTGATGTCGTTCACGCCATAGTTAACGGGAAATCGAGTCAGAGTATGTTCAGCATAATCGTGGTTGCGCCACTGTTGACTAAGCGCCTTTAGGAATCTACCTACGCCATGGGCCCGAAGGCCAGAGCGTGTTCCTCACATTCGCGTCGGCTTTCCTAGTAAAGGTATGGGCAACCAAAACATCTTGTGCTCTAACTAAGGAAATATCAGTTATTGCAGCCGAAATATTCTTCCTATCTGACGACGGAACAGCGACTTGACGTCCGAGCACTCGTTCAAAAGGTCGTTGACCTTCTAGGCTCACCCGAGGTGGCCATCGATAACCGACACGGACCCAAACTATATTCTCAATTCTTAGAAGGACTTCTAGCTACTCCGATGGCCAAAGTCGACTATTCTCCTTCCACAACGCGGAGACAATTATCAAGGTCCAAATCTGTGACTAGTCAACCGGCTGGGACAGAACTTGCCGCAGACATTCCCATCATCTTTTCCGCCGATTCACCTTTGACTAATTTGCCTCTTCCGGCTGGGACGTCTCTGACATTCAATGGATTCGCACCCATCTCCCCTGAGGATGATCCTTTTTCGCATGTTACAACGGACTCGTTCGCATTGAACATGGACTACTTCCAGCCACCGCTCGCCTTTGATTACGATATATTACAGTCTATGCAGTCGTTGACCGACTGGCAAGATATCTCGTTGCCTGGTGTGTCCTCATATTTTATGACTCGTAATTCGGTTTCTGACAATTTGCACAAGGCTTCAATTGGATGAGTCAGCTTCAGGGCCCAGTTGACACAACGATGATCAGCATTCCAGTCTCGTCGCCGTAAGCTCATGTCTCCCTACTCGGACACAGTTTTGCTCAATCTCGTCGGTAAATTTAATGTCCATTGTAATCTTCGTGCTATGTTGTTCATTTACAAATTTGTGTCTGTACCTGATTTTTATAACCGTATACATGTATTGTGTTGTTGACATAAAATTCCGTTGCCAGTAAACACTAGTAGTATTTTGGCAGGGGCGGTTCAGGTGAATCCCCATCAGAGTTTGAGCCTGGTACACTGGCACTACAAACGAGAATTCTTGGGCATCTTTCTTAACGCTTGCCGCACGCCCAAATCCCCAAGGACATCCTCCGCTACGGACAAAATACCCCTTAACGACATGAACGACAGAATTATACAAGATGAACGGACCTCCACCAAGGACTGCATCGAATGGCACCGTCCGATGATACTATGGATTGTTTGTCAGGTAAAAAAAAGTTGACATGAAATGGATTACGAACGTGTTCGATGAATCTGCCCATACCCGTCCTCGTGATTCCACGTCCACCAAATATCTGAACAGCATCCGTTGCGGTTTCTTGAGCAGTCTGCGTGCAGTACATCTTCACGAACGCGATCTGGCTATGACAAGATCAGCAGGGGTTGTGTATAAAGGAATTCAGCCCCCTTACCCAGCTAATTTGTCTGATTGCTCCTTGTAGCTCATGTGCTGCATCTGATACGTGACGTTCTCGAGCCAGTTCTGTGCACTCTCAACGCGAGCAATCATTGCCGCGAGCTTTGAGCGTATAACAGGTTGTGAGATCAAGGGCCTGCCAAAGACTTTTCGTTGCGTCGCCCATCTATCCAACACTCAGGAAAACGCTCGTCAAAAGTCTGAACGAAGACTCACTTGAGACATTCCTCCACGATCACCCTTTGCGAGCTCGCACTCCCACAAGCCATACCCCACCTTTCATGGTTAAAGTTACTCAAAATTACCTGTAAACCACCATTATCTGGTCCCAGCGTATGCTCATAGGGAACTTTGACGTTGTCGAAGGTGATGAACGCAGTCCCAGCTGCTGTGCTGTACGACGTGCTAATCTTCTTCGTCTCCACGCCATCCCCGCGTTCGGTTAGTAGTACCACCATTCCCTTATCCGTCCGACAACCAACAGTAAAGTAGTCCGCGAATGTTCCATTCGTGATCCACTTTTTCGTTCCGTTGACGGTCCAGTACTTGCCATCGGCTGACTTGACGGCGGTGCATTTGAGACCAGCGACATCGCTGCCTGCAAATGCTTCTGAGATAGCTAGACAGTGGCTCTTTTTACCATCCAATACCTCCTTGACTACTCGGTCTCTGATCTCCTTTCGGCCGAAGTTCATTACGGGTGGGAGGCCAATGAAAGTTCCTCCACCCAGGCCGTCGTAGTATCCGCGCGCATTAATACGTGCAACTTCTTGACCCATGATCAATTCGTGGAAGTAGTCAAACTGACAACAGAATGGATGATGGTCAATTTGGGGAGATGAAAGAGACACAAACCTCCTCGGGCTGGACCAAACCACCCATCAATTCGCGTCCTTCGAGATGCTTCCCGGGACCCATCCTCATCGCGATAATGTTTAATTTCCCCATTGCGTCGACAACATGCTGGCTTGGAGGCTTTCCGTCTTCTTCACGCGCCTGGGCATCCGGGTACACGACCTCGTCAACAAACTTTCGGAAAGCAACTTGGAACCGACGATGGTACTGACAGACTGCTCATTACACTTTTACCAGCTTAAAGGACAGGAGAATAAACGCACATCTTTATAGTATGGGCTATGATAGCCCTCCGTCAACCAAGTAGGCTCGGAATATGGCACCTTACTAAGCGCACCCGCTTTCCTAGGGAAGATCTGCGGCTGTTGCCCACGAATTACTCCGAGGCGGAGCCGTGCATACTGAGGTTTCTCCAAGATTTCGAATCGATGAAGGCTGAAAAAGGCGTCTGTAGCATCCTGTCCGGCTATATTGAAGGGGTTATCACATGCTGAAGAGTAGGTGTGGAAAAACGCACCGATTTCCCGTTCAAAGAGAACGGATGTGCCGCCCGGGTGCAAGGCAGCAAATTTAGATAAGTCGTAGACATTCGAGTCTATAACGATCCACTGCAGCTCACATTCAGGTCAATGTTTGTTGTCTCTTGGGCAACGGCTTACCAGATCGCCTGGTTTATTGTGCTAATAGTCGTGGTAATGGGTCATCCACTGGCAAGCTCGACGTCTTTGGGTCGTACGCACCTTTGCGACTTCTTCCTTGGAAAATTGGTTCACACTGGAAGACATTTTGAGTCAAGTTGAGTCAAGTGTGACCGTCTCTACTCTAGCGCCGCACAACTCCTCTTCTGCCAGTGCCCGCCCTTATTTCCCTTTTCTCCCACTCCTCGTCCTCTAGATAAAGATCCACAGCTATCTCCTCCAAACTAGTCTGTCCGACATTATTACCTATCTCTTTGTGCTTAATACTATATCCCGTCGCTTCATTCGGGTCATCGCAGAGAGCAACATACGCTTTGGCTACACGCCAATCTACTTCTTTCGTCAGAGTCTGCAATCGTTTCTCTGCTCGTTCGCGTGCTCGCCTGGCTTCTCTCTCCTTGTCAACTTCGTTGGGGTCCTGACCTAATTTTGTTTTGCTCTGGGCTAAGGGTGGGAGGGTAACGGAGACTCGAGTGTGGAGGATGTGGGGTGTTGTACTGAGAGTGCTTGGGGGTAGCTTGTTGAGTCGACAAAGCTCGCGACCCTATCAAAGGACGGGATTAGCCAGAGCTTTAACACAAGATGAATTGACTTGCATTTACGCCGAAGCGAAGGGCTATACCTCGCAAGGTGTCACCTGGTTTGATGTAATATTCAAGGGCGTGGTCGATAACATGAGATGTCGTTGCTTGAGCTTCGACGTTCGCAGCATTTGCATGCTCGGGAACCGTTGGCGTTATCGTAGTCTCAGCATAAGCAGGAGGAGGTGTACGAGGAACTGACCCAGCCTCGTCCCCGCTCAGTCCCTCATCGTCATCCCCAAGGACAAACATGTCCTCATCTTTAACAGCTCCATCCACATTCTTCGGTGTGCCTTCGTATCCTCTCAAAGTAGCACTCCTAGGGCTTACAATGCCCACCCCACTCAGACAAGCCAAACATGGGTCGTATCTTTCGAGCCGGGGATTCGAGGTGAGGCACGCTGGGCAAATGGGCCGGCTACAGCAGGGTGTCGTGAATATTGCAACACTACGTTTGGGAGGGGATTTGACAGGGGGTAGAGATGAAGAACAGGCTAGACAGAGAATTGTGTTGTGGTTGCGGTCCATAATTATATTGCAACCGGTTCGACCAGTGCGGTCGTCACGGAACGTACGGAACTACTGAGAGACTCATGGCTTCTCCGTCCACGACCGGTACTGCGCGTCCAGAACAACCTCATCTGGTGTCACTGGTCTTGCAATCCAAGAAAGCTCTACAGCACGGAGAACAGCTCTGTTCATTAGCGAATTCACTTTCGAACGCGTCGGCGCAGTGTGCTTTTGACGTCCTTGCACTTGACGCTAAAGTCAAGTGGATCAGTCGTGCAGTTATCGAGCAACTCAAGGTATTAATGAAGACTTTATTCACCGTGACATTCAAGTTTGAGTTATTGGGTGATAGCTTGCTGCCAACGTTGCGAAGAGCATCGAGGAGAAACGCGTGCACCTGGGAAAGCAGGTTCATGTAGGTATTATTGTCATTTATCTTACAAGACTGATGTTCTATGTCTAAGGAATGGGACGCGCTACGTGTCAAACGTACAGACGCCTTGGACGGTATTCTCGAATCCCTAGGTTCGCAGCTTGTACCACCCGACTTCCATCAAGGTTCCTCCGACTCCTCCCTCTTCGGAAGTCAGCATTCCGATGACCAAATTTACGGTGGTGGTCGTGGTATGATTGACTCCCTGCCGTTCCACCGCAGTCCCGCGTCGACCTTGCGGGTTGACTCGGATAGCCGGAAGGATAGACATGTGACGGATCGCACGAAGTGGAAGACGTTGCGTGATTTTGTGGATGATAGGGCTATCGATGATGCGTTGGAGACTATGGAGACTGATAGGACAGCGTTTGATGTAAGTTCGTGAACTCGTACTATCTATAGTTGTGATTTTACTTCAAGTTGGGTGGCAGGATATTTTGGGTACGACAGACCAATACCCGGAAACGCTTTCCAACACAATATCCACCATACGTGATTCTTTACCCACTATCACTTCACTTCCATCCGTCATAGATATCTTGACAACTCAGGAGAGCGTATCAACGACTATGGCACACCGTCTTGAAAGTCTTGCTGCTCATTATGATCAGATGGCCGTTGCGTTGCGGGAAAGTGAAGCCGGAGAGGCGTTTAGCGAGGAAGATTTACAAGGTCCATCCCTTTCTTCTACTGCATCAACGCCACATCATCCCATTTTTCATCTCACAGATATGAACCGCGATACCGACGAGCTGCCGTCCATAATGGCAGAGCTGGAAGAAAGTGCCACCTATATCAAGGCGTCCCAGTGAGTGCGTACCTTGTAATCGACATTGGCTACTTTGCTAACATATCCTGGAATGGCATCAAGTGGGCAGCTGGTCAACGGGAAAGACGCCGCACAGAGGCATCTCGATGCGCAGCGTAGCACCTTGGATGACCTAGATGAGCTTGGGGAGATCATGACGCAGATGCTACAGCGACAGCAAAGTGTTGAGGTACTCACACGGCATTACCTTGAGTGTACTGCGCTTCTGACGGTAGATGTTTACAGGCTGAGTGTACAGAGCATTTGGCTGGCCTTCAGCAGCACTTACTCACCCTCGAGGACCTGTATCATCGGTTCCTATCTTATCAGACAGCATTCAATAAATTGTTGGTGGAGATTGCCAGACGGCGACTGTATCAAGAGGCAGCTGAAAATATCATAAAGGGGATGATGAATCAATTGGAAGCTATGACCGAAGGTTAGCCGTAGCACTATCAGTAGAACAAGAGCTGATCTATTTCCCCCTTCATGTTGAGCAGAAGAAAATCAAGTCCGCGCTGGATTCAACGCAGAAAATGGCCAACATCTCCCGGCAGATATTTGCCTATGTATCGAAAATCCCCCAACAAAGTGGGAAGTGGTGCCCTTCAATGGAGAGACCTTGGAAGTCCTTCCAGATATCGATCAAGACATCTTGACTGAGGTGAGGCCCTCATATTTGTGGTCGGTGTTTTATTTGCTCACTTACAGACCGGTGATGAAGGCGAAAGATCGGATTGGAAACGTCGAAAGAGCTGGGAGTGAGAGTCTATGATTTTAGAGATTGTC
Source organism: Hygrophorus pudorinus (assembly GCA_003314045.1). Classification (NCBI taxonomy): domain Eukaryota; kingdom Fungi; phylum Basidiomycota; class Agaricomycetes; order Agaricales; family Hygrophoraceae; genus Hygrophorus; species Hygrophorus pudorinus. The sequence continues at coordinate 41,900 of QLPF01000629.1, forward strand.
TTTGTGTTATCGTCTGGTGGGAGTGTATACTAGTAGTACTATCGTGATGCTATTTACTGTTTCGGCGGTGTTTCGGCGTGTTAGGATGAGATGGTGCCGATAAACTAGCCCTGCGACTCCGCAACCGCGCACTGGCAAGTCTACGATGTCGACGCTCGCCCCCATTATATGTGACAACGGAACTGGGTACTCCAAAGTGGGGTACGTATCCGGCCTTTACTTTTACTTGTCGGTATCCTGATCAGACATTAGTTTTGCTGGAAACTCAGATCCGTCATTGTGAGTCTACTCGCTCATGGGTTGACGTGAGTTCGGTTAACGGGGTTGGTTACAAAGTGTATTTCCGACAGCTATCGCCACAAGAGGCCCTGCTTCCCAAACAACGAGAACAGGCCCCACCATCCCGTCCAAACCAGGCCATCTTGCATCTAAACGTGGGGTAGAAGATCTCGATTTCTTTATCGGAGATGAGGCCCTGGCGAATGCCAAAACGCCTGGCTATGGTGTCCATTATCCCATCCGACATGGCATGATTGACAACTGGGATCATATGGAGCGATATTGGGAGCAGACTATCTTCAAATATCTCAGGGCAGAGCCAGAGGATCATTATTTCCTTCTCGTGAGTCGATCCATTTTCTGGTTTTGAGATATCCAAGACGTCTAGTTCGGTTTCAGACAGAACCACCCCTCAATCCGCCTGAAAACAGAGAGCAGACAGCAGAGATTTTCTTCGAGTCCTTCAACATCAAAGGGCTTTATATCGCCGTACAAGCCGTTCTCGCGCTCGCTGCCTCCTGGTCTTCCAACAGGGTAACAGATCGCACGCTTACTGGGACCGTCATCGACTCTGGAGATGGCGTCACGCATGTCATTCCTTGCGCAGAAGGCTACGTCATCGGCAGTGCCATCAAGCATATTCCAATCGCTGGACGTGACATCTCTCAGTTTGTTCTTAACTTGATGAGAGAGCGAGGAGAGATGTCTACGGTTCCTCCAGAGGACCAACTAAAGGTCGCCGGGAAGGTCAAGGAGAACTACAGCTACGTTTGCCAGGACATTGTCAAGGAGTTCAGAAAGTATGATGAAGAACCATACAAATACTTTCAGAGATACGAGGGAGAGCACAGCGTCACAGGACGAGTATGTTTATATTTCTGACATCATCACTACATTTACTGAATGTTGGGATAGAAATACTCTCTTGACGTTGGCTACGAACGTTTCCTCGCACCTGAAATATTCTTCAATCCAGAGATCTATTCATCGGATTTCTTGACGCCCCTGCCAGAGATTGTCGACGACGTCATCCAACAGTCTCCCATCGACGTTCGTCGCGGCTTGTACAAGGTGAGAAATCTGCCTTGGGTCGCTAAGGCGTAGTGATTTACCCAATCTTTTCAAGAACATCGTCTTGTCTGGAGGCTCAACGATGTTCCAACATTTCGGCCAGCGTCTCAAACGTGACATAAAGCAAATTGTTGATCGTAGATTGGATGCTAGCTCTGTGGCCAGCGGTAGTGTTTTAAAGGCAAGTTCGCAACCTTCCTTTTTTTCTTGCCATTGCTAATATATCTACAACTAGTCTTCCGGCGTTGATGTCGACGTGATCTCCCACAAACGCCAACGGTTCGTGTTATCTATCTCTGACTTCTCATACTAAGTTTTTGTGCAGTTACGCCGTGTGGTTTGGTGGCTCCCTCCTGGCGTCCTTGGTAAGCCCTCAGCTATGTACAGTCTCGACTTGAAGCCTGAATTTGTTCCAGCCCGAATTCTACACTTCATGCCACACCAAGGCGCAGTACGACGAAATTGGCCCGAGCATTTGCAGACGCTACCAGATCTTTGGCAGCGCCACGTAAAATATATTATATTTCTGTATTTTTCGGAACGTTTGTGCGAATGGAATTGCATTTACAAACGTTCATGTTCCTGTCTGCGCGACTCGCTGGTTACTGGTACATGTTGACGTTATTATTGGTGTCACGGTACATACCACGTCTTAACTTCACGCCTTAGCTTGAACAACTACACTGGAAGCCCAACATCTTCTTCTCTCCCATCCCACAATACCGCCTCTCCTCCATAGTCTCAGCGTCCATCTTGCCATCGATATCTGAGTCCTCGGCACCCCAAGTCTCGAATGGGTTACATGCCATCTAAATCCGAAAGCGTCAACAGGGACTGTCTGATGTCAAGAGGAATCCTCCAACCTGCAGTACTTTAGCCAGTAAGCGCTTCCCACTTTCAGCGTCTTGCTCGACCTTGACAATCACCTCTTCCAAGACCCATTGCCTGAGCACGAATCGGGGGTTCGCTCCCTTAGCAGCCTTCTCTCTCTTGCCATCCACGTTGTCTTCGCCCGCCCACTCTTCCCGCTCGCTGTCAATGCGCGTGCTGTATCTATCTAACCACGCGAGCCAATCTGTTGTCGCTTTCACATGATCCATTGCTTCTGTGTTGGGCGACAGACAGAGCAGTTCCTTGATGAATGTTTCGAGTGAAGCTTGACTTGTAGAGTCAAGAAGTGATGGTTTGAAGGACGATAATTTCCGAAATGTAGAGTGGAAATCGAGTTTATGATCTTGCATAATCTCAAGAAGGGGGCTGAAGATAACGCGCTCATCGGCCGTGTCTTGTCGGCGGAGCGCGAGACGCTATCAGAAAATGCATGATTCAACTGCATAGCGGGAGATATACCAAAGAAGATGATACCCACTTTGCGCATCAGCCGTCCATATTCTAGAGAGCAAACTTCCTCCGCAATGCTCTCCATCTCGTCCTTAACCAGCTCAACACCCTTCTTCCGCCATTTTGTGATAATCTCATCTGAGACGCCTTCAGCCCACCCTAGCGCGACGGCCTTACCATCAAGCTCAGACTCGGCGCCGATGAGTGGGGAAAGTGCGTCTAGGAGGGCGCGGAGGGCGTAGACGCTAACGACCTCAATCAGCTAATGGTTACATGGGAGATATGTAGTCACGCGAATCACATCATGTTTGGTTGGTACTAAAAAAGGGGTTCACATATTATTCAATAAGAGTAAAAGTTGAGGCTGATGAATGTCACCAAATAGGCATATCTGCCTTCCTCGTCTGTATGATTGCAGACATGATATTTGTCGAAAACATCCATGAATGCGTACGGCCCTGAACATTGTGACGCAGAATGTAAGCGGTAGTCACCCAGCTACCGAGGGCATCTGCTCACCGTAATCAATGGTCAAACCTAAGATAGAGATGCTAACCGTACATCGCTCAATATAAGCCGAAATACAAGCACAAGTATGCGACACGCACTTATCGGTATTCATCACACCATGCATGAACCCATACGCCTGCCACCCGGCTACCATTTTCGCATTCCTTTTCGCAACTTCCAATACTAACTTCTGGCCCCATGCCCGACCTTCCTCAAGCCCGAGTCTCAATACTCGTCTTTGAACCCAGTCCCCGAGATTCCTCAATCCGTCCCAATGAGCATTTTGCTGCCCTCCGCCAAGGAAGAACATGTTACGAGGCGGGTTAAACGCTTCGAAGGAGCCAATGCGGATGAAGGATGGTGCCACACGGGTGAGCACGCAAGCAGATTCCACCCGTTCACGGAGGACAGGGAGTTCGGGGAGGGATATGAGTGCGAGAGACCGAGTCGTGGGGATTGATAGGGCTTGCATTGCTGGTTGAATATGATATATTTTTCGACAAGCAGGTAGAAGGAGACTAGGGGCACACCTTCTGAGCAGAGATATTCACGGATCGAGGAACGAAGTACCGCAAGTCCATCTGCGCTTCTAGAGAAGGGAGTACGGCCTGAGCCTTTTAGCTGCAGCTCGTATGTCAGATCAGGGTCGGAGGGGTGCGGTGTTACGACTACAGACGGCCAGTCAGATACGCGCAGTTTCATTTTGCAAAAAGTATGTTATCGTAGATAGATGTGTACTCAACGGACAGATATAGCACGACCATCCCCTAGTTGGCCGGCCCATGTGCCAAACTGGTGGCCGCTGTAGCGACTAGACCAAGGAGCAAAATTTACCCCAGAACCATTTGCATTGATACTGTCAGAGGACATGAGGACGGCATGTCCGCTGAGAACGTCGACCAATTCCTGACGAATGGAGATGAGAGGCTCTGAATCGGAGGGGCGAGCCTTCCCATCCTCGTCAGATGTGTGAGCTAGAGTAGGATTCCCGAGTGTATCAAATGCATCTCCAACATCAAGAAGGGGAAGACAGTCCTTGAGTCCAGTTTCCGCTAGTCCTATGAGTTCACGAGGTTGGTCTCTATTTTCTGGATAGTACTTCTTCAGAACGGAACAGGTCTGGGTTCCGTCGTGTGAAGGAGATAACCGCGGCGCAAGTTGGCTTTCATGCACGGCTTCTCGGGCGCTAAACCATTTTTCTATATACGCTGCTTTGTCTTCTACAACTTGTGGTGGATCAGGAGGAAGTATTTCGAACGGAAATGAGAGTGGTAGAGGTGAGACGTAAGAGAAGTGGCTTTGAGCAGCAAGGAGTCTTGCCCGACGTTGAATACTGGGAGTAGTAGTAAGAACTCCGGAGCGGAATACAGAGGGATTCGGAGTATGTGGATCTGGGGTGAGGATATGTGTGATGATATGTGTGGTGGGTGGAAGTGGTAAGGAGGCAATGGGAGTCATTTTCCTCCACCGTGACATATATATAGTGGATGAGCAGAGTTTGTATATATTTGGTTTTTTCTCTTTTTGATCACAGAGCGCCCGGGCCATGCCCCTCGTATATATCCTTCAGCTAATCTTCAACCATTTAACAGGAATAACAGTTCGCTGCAATAGCACCTACCCCATTTGCAAGCCTTGTCCTAGCCGACAATGGGGCCTCCGTGATTCGTGTAGACAGATCTGAGTCATATCCGCTTTCCCCAGGCGGGCCAGACGTTCTCGCTAGAGGGAAACGTTCGCTCGTTGTCAGTCCAAATATTCCAAGTGGCCGCATTGCTTTGAGGAAGTTGGTAGTCTCTGCCGATGTTGTGATTGACCCGTTTCGACCGGAGAGGTTGGGCCTGGGACCTGAAGTGTTTCTAGGCAGCGAAGCGGGTGGGGAGGGAAGGGGAAAGGGGCCAAACGAGAAGTCGATCTATGCAAGGGTGTTTGGGTATGTGATTGAGCTTAATGTCCTTCTCCAGACCTAACTTAGGCCGCCGTGTAGCTTCTCGAAATCTGGTACCACATCACTTCATGAGTGAATCTATTGCCGCTAATGTGGCCTGTCCGTCCAGGTCCCCACAGGGATATGGCAGGTACGTCTTCCAAGTCACTCACCTTGTGCTTCCGATCGTGATGATCCTTCAGGACATGACATCAACTATTTGGCGCTCAGCGGTGTCCTCTCCGTGAGTAAAAGTAACAGTCCCAATCTCATTGACGGCTTGTCTCATCTAACAGATGTTATCTGGCACTGAAAAACCAACCCCACCATTGAATATAGTCGCCGATTTCGCTGGTGGTGGCCTCTGGATATTTTACTTGCACTCATTGAGCGGGGGAAAACCGGCCTAGGACATGTTGTCAATACAGATATGGTCAGTCGCTGTTACAGGTATCCTTACCTTGCCCTCACCCCTAATAGGTAAGCGTCACTCGTTACATATCCTCCTGGCCTCTTCAGCATGCGCTTCACCCCACCTCGCGTCTTCTCCCATTCTCGTACGAACAACCTTCTTGATGGCGGCGCTCCTTTCTATGGAGTTTACACGTGTAAAGATGGGAGGTGGATGTCCGTGGGGTGCCTTGAATCCAAGTTCTATGCTGTGTTCTCGGACAAATTTCGGCGGGCGTTGCCGGATGATTTTCGGATGGACGACGAAGAAAAAGAAAAGAGATGGAGACCCAAGACGGAGAATCAAGGTCAAAGGAGCGAGTGGCCAATATTGAAGAGGTTTTTGGAATTTGGCTTCCGGACCAATACGAAGGATTATTGGGAGAAGGTATTCCATGGTATCTAGCTTTACTGGTTTATTTGAAACATAATATTTATCCTTCTCACGCTTAGGCACGGACGCGTGTGCAGTCCCCGTCCTCAACCTCGAAGAAGCAACAATGCTCGACCCATCCCAGTTGCCTATACCCAGGGTTCACCCACATGTCGCGTCTGCGTCCACCTCCGCACCAACGCCTACCTCTGGTCGCCTGCCCCACCTTCGTCCAGGACAACATACACAGGAAATCCTTACGGAGTTGGGCTTGAGTAAGAACGAACAGAGGAGACTGGCTCTTGATGGGGCTTTGGGTGCGGATAAGCTGGCTGAGGCGCTGAGTAGGGATAAGCTTTGACTCTAACATGTATGACAGGCGCGCTGGCAATTCGCAGGTTGGAATATACTTCACATACTATCCGAGTTGCTGGTCAACCTTGAGATGAATTGCGTGGATTTGATTCCGTTTCGAAGACTTGGTGTGACGCACTGACACGTGGACGCGCGGACAGTCAGCATGCTCCCGCCCTTGCATCATAGCCAGAGTAACAGCTTGGTCGTGGATTAAAGCTTCAAAATTGTATACATCATGCCATCCAAAGAACTCCGATTGCTGTCAAACGAAGAAGTCGACAAGGTTTGTAGGTCATGAATCACTTGTAGACTTGTCCTTATAGTAAACCGTAACAGCATAATAGAAACGGCGATTTGGTGAGTTTCAGGATATATATAGGGGGGGGCATGCTCTGATCTCGTTTACTAGTGGGTCATCATAGACGCTAAAGTCTACGACCTCAGTCGTTTCCTGGACCTGCATCCGGGCGGTGCCTCTGTCTTATTGGATAATGAAATCGGTACGTGATACAACCTCCCCTTTGTATGTATGCTTGAATTACTTTGGTTCAGCTGGTAAAGACGCAACGGAGGCTTTCTTCAGCCTTCATCGTTATGAAATTCTCCAGAGGCCGCAATATCAGCGTCTCCAGATCGGCACAATACAGGGCAAAGAAAGCGTCATCCACGGACACATTGTCGGCGAGGTCAGCAAGGTTCCGTACGCAGAACCAACTTGGCTAGTAGAAGGATATCATAGTCCCTACTATACTCAGGTATTTTGGAATACGTTCTGGCGTTTGTGCCAGTGTGGCAGGGTGCTAAAGCGGTCGTTCGTCTAGAACCACAGGAAATTCCAAAAAGCATGCCGAGAATTCGTTGACGAGGTCGTCTGGCCAGATGCTCAGGTGCAGTTATGTCTCTTCATCCAGCATATTCTCCGAATCATGTCATTTGTGACAGCTCCGCGAAGAAGATGGCAAACGGCCAGATCAGGCAGTAATCGATCGAATGGCGTATGTTCTGCTTGTTCTTCTTTCCTGCCGATTTCATGCACTCAATACCTCCGCCAGGCATCTGAATATACATGCTATGGGGATGGGTCCCGGAAAACACCTCATGGGCCGTACGTTGATGAACGGTTTAGTTACGCCAGAAGAGGTTTGTCTGTAACTCATACTTATGATTGTTTACTTGACCTGGCATTACATGTAGTTCGACTTTTTCCACGAGGTGGGTATTTCTTTCCAACAAGTCTCACAGAAAGGTTTGATTCTGCATGTACAGCTCATCCTCACACAAGAGTTCGCTCGTTGCGGTTCTCGTGCTTACGGAGATGGTAGATTTCTTTCCCCACACTCCTCCCGTCATTTAATCTTCCTCCACCCAGGTCTCGTCGGTGGAAGAGTCATCGGCTTGCCCCCTGTCCTAAACTTTGGCTCCGAAGAGCTCAAAGCTAAAGTTCTCCCTGAAGTTCTATCTGGCAAAAAAATCATATGCCTTGCGATATCTGAGGCACATGCGGGAAGCGACGTCTTGGGATTGAAAACCACCGCCGTCAAAACTGAGGATGAGAAGGAATGGATCATCAATGGAACGAAAAAATGGATTACCAATGGCACGTTTGCCGACTAGTAAGCTCTTGTTATCGATGTAAGGACTCGTTTACCCTCCTGTCTTCTGATGCTGTATGTTGCGTCCAGCTTTACTGTAGGTTGCAAGACGGAGGTACCAGAAGTTCTATGTGTTCCGGACCTTTCTCTCACGTACCCTATTCTCCAGGATGGCTTCACCGTCATACTTGTTGAACGCGGACCTGGCATTGAGACTCGGCACATCAAAACAACCTACTCTGCAACAGCCGGCACGGCTTATGTGGGTCCTGCAGTCCGCCACCGTCAATTTAAAATGTAAACTTGAATCTTATGTAGATAACATTTGACAACGTCAGAGTACCAGTGGGAAATACGTTAGGACAAGAAGGTGGAGGAATCTTCATTATGCTAAGGTTCGAGATGTTTCAATCTGCCCTAAACTATGCTCTAACTGCTGACGTTCTTGTAGTAATTTCAACCACGAGAGATGGGTAATGTGTTGTAGTACCGCTCGGAGTCACCGGTCGGCTGTCGAACAATGCCTTTTGTTAGTTCATTGCTTCGCATTATGCATACATCTGACGGGTGGTGCAGATGGACGTCTCAACGGAAAGCATTTGGAAAGCCGTTGAATGCGCAGCCAGTTATCCGTTCTAAAATAGCGGCGATGATTGCTCGTGTAGAGAGCATACAAAACTGGCTCGAGAATGTTACGTATCAGATGTGTCATATGGTCAGTCGTTTGCGTCACTCAAAAGTTTGTTGTTCCTTATCTCTCTCCCCCGTCTGATACTAGTCTTATAGGGAACAGGCGAGCAAATTAGCAGGGTACCGTAGTTCTATCTCGTTATTCGGCCTCTCCTCACTCGGTCCCCAGACAGATCGCTTTCTTAAAGAGCTACTCTACGGCATGCGCACAAGTCACGGCGAGAGACGTTGTGCAGATATTTGGCGGACGTGGGATCACCAAAACCGGAATGGGATGTTTCATCGAGCAAGTAAGTCGTACCTTCGTTCTCCAGCAAGAAGACTTAATTGGTCTTTTCGTCTTCGATGTAGTACCATCGGGTCATTCCTTTCGATTCTCTTCTTGGCGGCGGTGAGTACACATACGGCCAAATTGAACTGTATGCTGATCCAGAACGTTGCAGCTGAGGATGTCCTGAGCGATCTTGGCGTGAGACAGGCATTGCGAAGCATGCCTAAAAATACACGTCTGTAGGGAGATATAGCGTTATCCTCAGTCGACCCTTTTTCCATTTTTTATTGCAATACACGCGCATATTTATTCTAACCTTTGACTCGGAGTATGCCAATACCTGTGCATTTTATTATGCTCCGGTCCTGGGACCACGTGCACACACAAGTACTTGGCATGTGATTTCCAGGCCGGGGAAATATAAACTTCATTAATGCATCATTACTCTCCCCCCCTCTCTCATCATGGCGTCCAAGCAACTCAATCAATTTACACGCGAAGAAGTCGCAAAGGTTTGGCTTTCTCTCCCTTCAATGTCCATGTATGGCATTTGTTAATCTAGCCTTAAGCATAACAAAGAAACGGACCTCGTGAGTTTCCTACAAATCATTCCCTGAGCTACGTAACGACTCGATGTATAGTGGATAATCGTCGACGGAAAAGTATTTGACGTCACTCGGTTCAAGGCTCTCCACCCTGGAGGTACTTCAGTGTTCTTTGAGGAGGACATCGGTGGGTTTACCCATCCGTCAATCGCAGACGCTCTCTGATGCGCCACGTATAGCTGGTCAGGACGCGACCGAGGCTTTTTACGGCCTTCACAGACATGATATCATTACCAAACCTCAGTACGTGCGTTTGCAGGTCGGGACGATCGAGGGCGAGGAGAGTGTTATCCACAGCCGTGTCACTGGTGAACTGAGTAGGGTTCCATATGCGGAACCTACATGGCTGGCTGCGGGATACCACAGCCCTTATTATACTGAGGTAGCCGTGCTAATGTTGTGTTAATTGGGATGGCGTTGCTGAAATTCTTCTGCATTTATAGAGCCACAAACAGTTTCAGAAATGGTTACGCGTATTTGTGGACGAGATGGTTACGCCCGATGCTCTGGTATGGTCCTTGTTTATTGCCACATACGCACAATGAGATTGATGATTGCGATGTAGGCCCGAGAGGAAGATGGTAAACCTCCCAGTCAAAGCGTTGTTGAGGCTATGGCGTATGTCCCCCAATATTCTTGGTCAGGCCAGAGCGCATACTCATGTTTCTACATAGAAAGGTTAACCTGCATGCCATGCGCATGGGGCCTGGAAGACATTTGAAGGGCCTCGAGTTGGCGGGCGGGCTCGTTAAGCCTGAAGAGGTCGGCTTTATTTTCTTCTAAAGGGATGCCATACATGACAATTCATTTGTCCGAAATTATTCAGTTCGACTATTTTCACGAGGTAAATTCTCATTTCTATCTTGCAACAGGCAGGCTAAATTTTTGTTTCAAAGTTAATCGTAACCCAAGAGTTCGCACGAGCTGGCCAACGTGGCTACGGGGACGGTATATCTAGCCGGTTTTCTGATACCAACCCGGTTCATCTGCTAACATTTTTTTTCGTAGGTTTGATGAGCGGTTCTGTCATCGGGCTGCCTCCAGTCCTGAATTTCGGCTCGCAAGAAATCAAGGCAAAAGTAGTCCCCGATGTTTTGTCTGGGAAGAAACCTATCTGCCTTGCCATCTCCGAGGCATTTGCTGGAAGTGATGTGGCCGGGTTGAAGACAACTGCTGTGAAGACGGAGGATGAGAAGCATTGGATTATCAATGGGACTAAGAAGTAAGAACCCATGCATCATAATAGGTCATTCCGAACTCATGTCTGTTGTTTGTGGCAGGTGGATCACGAATGGCACCTTCGCGCATTAGTAAGACTTGTCACTGTTTTCACATTTTCCCCCTTCATCTCTTACTTGCACAGTTTTACGGTTGGATGCAAGACAGAGGTTCGTTGTTAAGTTCGAACGCCTTTTACCCGGGACTAACACACTTACTCTAGGACGGCTTCACCGTTATCCTCGTAGAACGAAGCGAAGGCGTGGAGACCAAGGCTATCAAAACTAGTTACTCGCCGACGGCTGGCACAGCATTTATTACTTTTGACAACGTCAAAGTTCCGGTTGAGAACACTTTGGGTGGTGAGGGTCAAGGGATTTTTGTTATGCTGAGGTGCGCCGTTGTCTGTTACGGTGCTTGAATGCTGACAATTCATGTGGCTTGTCGCAGTAACTTCAACCACGAACGATGGGTGATGTGTTGCTCCTCTGCGAGATCTCAGCGGACCATCGTCGAGGAATGCCTCAAGTCAGTGTCTTTTCGTTCTCTTTTCCACTTCGGCTGGTATACACATGCATGCCCAATAGATGGACAACTCAGCGGAAAGCCTTCGGAAAGCCACTGAACTCGCAGGCTGTCATCCGTGCGAAATTGGCGGCGATGATCGCGAGGGTCGAAAGCGTACAGAACTGGCTTGAGAATATCACGCATCAGATGAATAATATGGCAAGTTTTGTATCAACCAGAATCAATTGATCCCTACTGACTTTGGCACTGACAGTCATACAAAGAACAAGCTGCCAAACTTGCGGGGTACGTCTGTCCACTTGCTGGTTTCTGAAGACGTCATTAACGACCACGTCACATTAGGCCTATTGCATTGCTGAAAATGTACAGTACTCGGACGGCGCAAGAGACTGCTACCGATGCTGTCCAGATTTTCGGGGGACGCGGAATTACGAAGACCGGTATGGGTCAATTCATTGAACACGTACGTTTGCGAACCCACATTATCTAACAAGTATGTTTAATCACATCTATGTCCCCTAGTACCATCGAGTGGTTCCATTCGATGCTATCCTCGGAGGAGGTGAGTATCCTTAGATACTCTTGTATGGAACACGAGATCCTAATGCCTTCGCATAGCGGAAGATGTTCTTGGAGACCTTGGCGTCAGGCAAGCCATGCGTGGTATGCCCAAGAATGTGAGACTGTAGATTTGTGGTTGGCTGGGTAGACAATTGTGTAAGTTTAGTAGGTTTTTATTATTTTTATTCTTCGACAAAGTGGCAGTCGTCTGCAACAGGCCGAGCGACACGCTTTATACGTCAATAGCAGTAACCCGTAATATTTAATATCTAACGTCAACTACGATCGTCGTCGTCGAATGCCCACCCCGACATTTGTGACCACTGGCCCAGGGAGTCTCCAGCCAAACCATCCAATGATGACATTCTTCGCGAATATCTCACCAAAACCAAGCATAACACCATTAACAAATGGCAGGAGCATATTGATCGCCAGTGACGAGAACAAAGCCGAAACTCTGGTATAGGTTGGGAGTGTGGAGTCAAATATTGCGAGTGTGGCAGAAAAGGGTGCGGTGGGTGGAGGAAGAATTTTCGGGGAAGGTGTTTCGGGGTTATCGGGGAACGACAAAGAAGGGAACGACGATGTTTGAGATGAATGGAGGTCTTCCCACTTTTGGGAGCTTGAGAGCTTGTTGTCGTCGCCTGAGTCTTGCCTGAAATATGTGGCGGGAATCGACGGGTCTGGCTTTGTCTGGAGTGTTTCAGACGTGTTAAAGGCTGTGGATAAAGTTTGGGTCTGGATCAGGTTGTGGACGTACCTGGACGCTGTGCGGCTCCTGAGGGTCGCCTAAGACCAGGTCTCCGGCGTCAGCCGGACTGCGAAACTCGGACAAAGAATAGATAGACTGCTGTGAGGATGAAGGGTCGGAAGTGCTCTTAGCTCCTACTGTTTCCCAACCAGGGTCGCTGTCGTGTACTTGCGCCTCCACAGCTGTCACGGCCGTCTGACGGTCACCGTCAGCTTTCTCAGCAGCACGTATCGTCTCCCAACGTGCTCGCTCTTTCTCCGCTTTCTCCCGCGCCTCGGCAGACTGGGCCCGCCATGACTCGACCTGTGCTTCGTACTCCGCTTTCCAAGGATCATCGGCGGACTGTGGCATCGATTGTTCTACTCCCAGTTCTACAGGAACAGGTTCTACGACGGAGCAGTCCGTTTCATTGGGTATATTAGGTATGTTGGATCGTTGATGAACAGAATTTCGAGGCGAGTGGAACGCAGTCGACAATGCAGCCTGGTAAATTGAATAGAAAATGAATTCAACGGGGGTTTATGATGATAAGTGAATCACACCTTGAGGATGTTTTCCTCGTCCGCCTCCAAAGGGCTAGCATGCTCGTTCATTCTAGGTTCTCGCACCTGAACTTGAAGAGAAGCCGGTTGTGTGTGACGCCGCCGCCGTGACCTTGTCACGTTGAAACAAGCTTGAAGTACTACTAGTACAAGTCGCATTGAAAGTGCGGTGAACTTATAATAAAGTTCGTCAATTTGAATGTCTCTTGTGTTACTCATTTCCACCACTGTCGAGATCAGCCGATGTCAAGGTTGGGTGAATCTTTATACTTGGTTGTCCATTCATATCTCATTTCCTTCATCCAGGTAACTGAGTAGCAAGCATATGCCAACGTTTTTTCACGTCAAAGATACATCAAGTTGGTCCTAACTTATCGAGTGATCATTAGTGCAATATTAATGAATCGTGCGTCATGGTTACAGGTTTCCGGCGTTCATGATTATTGCCTGAACATTCCATATCCTGGTGATTCATGCTGCGGATATCTTCTGGGCCGAAGCGACACAATTCTTTAATGCATTAGGCCCACACGTGTTGACCTTAGCCTTTCGGCTCCACTACTGTATGCTGCAGCGATCCGACAGTGGCGCTCTGTGCGACGTTGCGGACAGCACGCGTAGTCTACATCCGGGTTGTGGCGTATCCTCTCGCTTTCAAGCTACCTGTTGCGGTTTTCACGTGGCAGATGCTGTTACGGCGTAGGTTTTGTCACTTGTGCCTTATGCGCGGACCTTCCATGGGCAAATCTATGTGGCCCGCTTGTGAGGAAATACCGGAGCGGTCCTTCTCAGGACCGCGACCTGTCAATTATTGCGAGTTCAACTGATACTCTGTCTATGGCATCGTCTCAAATCTTCTGTCCGGAAACTGATCTTATCGGCCATTTTCGAATTATATTTCGTAGCGGCTTCCACCCGAATTCCTTTTACAGTTCGTGATGTGACAACCTCAACACCCTCTAATCACAACCGGAATGACATGAGATCGTGGCATTCAGCGATCACATTGGTGCTGTTTATACTTTCTCTTGCCCAATTCTTCTTTGATGAATAACTTCATCTCATTCTATGCAGCACAGCATCTTCCGATAATCTACGTGTTGTTGCGGATTTCCAATGCAGATCAGCTCAGTGCTGCATATCATGATAGCGGCCTCAACCTCTTCTGTTGGATTATTGATGTCCCCGTCATCAGATATGTGTTCTTCCTCTGTCGGAGTTATCTCTCAGATATTTTATATGACGACTAGTGATGTCAGTTGTTCATAATAATTTGGCAAGCAAGGTTCCCGTAAAACGCCCGAAAGTCTATGGTTTATAGTCAGGACCGCAGGGGATGAGACTCGTCCTAGTCTACTGACCCCTTTCCAGCAAATAACCGATAAGGGCAAGAGTCTACGTCCGGCGGACCAAGGCACGTTAACCTTCCTTCTAAAGCCTGCATCTAAAGCCTCGGCTGCATTCCCTGTGCCATTTTTTGCTGCATTTCATTTGGCACAAAGAAAACTGCCTTTTCTGCAAGGTTGGCCATATGTGCTTTGGGAAGTATCGGCTCGCCATATATTTGGTTGTAACTCACACAGGCTCGTCTTCACTGCGGATAGACTGAGGACTTTGGCTGTTGTATTGAATACCGGTGCTCAATTGGTCACAAATTCGCTACCTGTCAGGCGACTGCTCTTTCAGGGAAGACTAGACCGATCGGAGGGAATGTGATTTCTTTCGATCTTGGCTTGAACTTGGGCCAGGGCAAAAATGATCACTTGGCTACCGCAGGGCCGCGAGCCTGGAATTTGGCCCATTCGAGTTGGCTTTATTAGCTTCAGAAGATGCATCGTTCCAGTGACCTTCATCCTGGTTTTGTCGGCGTCTGAGCCGCGCTAGATCCTCCTTGCGCCTCGGAGGTACACTTCGCGTTGGATCCGGGTAAAGCTTGCGGCGCCCATGCTATTCCCAAAGGGTTACTGTGTGCAAAACATCTGTGCTCCTCCAAGAAATCGCGCTTATAACTCGCCTCATCCTTCTCATGCTCTCTTCGTCAATTTGAAACTCTCGTTCCTTTCGTGCTTCAATCCTTTGGCGGCATGTTGAATTTTGTTTGAATTTTTTTCTTCTGCTGATCCGAGCACGAATAGACATGTGTTGGGAAGAATGGTCGGTCATGTCCTCCCATTTCCGTTTTTTTGGGGGGGTGCTCAGATCACGATGACTTAGCTTTGGCGACTACTACAGCGGATGCGGCGTAAGTTTGAATTTCTGCTCCCCATTTATCTGCTTGATGACTTCCTCTCTCGTAGCATTTTATTAGGTCGCATTATACTGGAAAGACATTTGATTGCGGTTTACCTTCGTGTGGTCTTAGCGCAGCCCACAAGCACAAGACTGCGAAAATTTGTCCGTGTATCAAGGTTCGACATCCAATTGCTGGCTCATCTGAGGCGCTATCTTACAACTCGGTAAAAAATAGACACATCAAGATAAGCGGCGAATAGTGAACATGTTCCGCCCCCCATGTGATAACTGCAGAACGACGCCGGAGCCCACTCGCATCGCACGCCGTCGACACCATTGATTCGATCTCACGCCGATGGTGTGGGCATATCTACCTGATTATATTTTTCTCACATCCATACACGAACAGTTTGCTATACATATACTGCCGCTGGAAAACATTTGTATTAGTTGCGTATTCCCATGCGCGCAATCAATATCGAAAAAATAGTACACGTAACAGGCATCACTCAGGATAGAGCAATTAGACTCTCGCGGAGAAATATTGTGGATAACAAAATAGAAAGAAGAGGAAAACTGCCTACCAGTGGCTATTCATGGACACCGGTACGGTGTGGCATCGAGACCAGCCTAGAACCGTTTGCCTCCTCGCTTGATAGGCTGTCTCGTACCCCGCTTAGCGGCACCAGCGCCATTCTTGAGCTGTGCTACACGTCTCTTGCGTTCCTCTTCACTGTCATCGTCGCTGGATGAAACTCGAGCTTTTGCTTTCTTTGCAGGTCGGAGTGGCGATGACTCCGAGTCCGGTGATAGGCCCTTACTTTGGCTTAGACTGATAGAAGCGGCAGGTAGAGGGGAGATCTGCCGAGAGGGGACGACACCTGGCGGCTCGAGCGCTTTCGGGGAAAGATCTGGGGATGAGGGGTGCAGAGGTGCCTTTCCCTTCCCCTTGATGTCGAGGATAGACGGTCCCTCTTCACTGTCGGACTCTGTGGCTGATTCTGCGTGGTTTGGGGCCGGAAAACTCCTCGACGGCATCGTGCTCAAGATGTCTGGTTTTTTTTGCTTGAATGTAAGATGTTATGAACGGTGCTTCACAGATGGCAGTGTGAAAATGCTTACGATTGGACGCGGAGAGATCGGTCGCGATTTCGTGGGGTTTTCTGATGGGCGTACCACCTGTAGCTGGGCCGGAACTTGAAGGTCCACTTTTTCAGCGGTTGAAACAATGGCCGCTTATTTAGTGACCGGGTCAGTACCAGATGAGTTGAAATAAAAGGAAAAGATGACATACGAAGATCTGAGGTAAAATTGAGCATGGCAGTCATACGCTGGAGAGTGGTTGACACCCTGGGCTTGGAGATAGCGTGCTTTACGTGCGTATCGAGCGTCCTCCGAGCTGTTCGGCCGACTTTGTCGACGGCCTGGAGTCGAGAGCCGGGTCAGCGCGCAAGTTCTGTACGGAAGCAGAGCATTTATGGAAGTGGTGAATCACCTTTTCGAGGTCACTTTCGGACAATTCGCAGACTGGGTCAGCTGATGAAAATGCGAGGTGATTGACGCTGACAAGAGGCATGATGAGATGCTTCGATAAAATCTCAGCCGAGACTTTGTAGCCTATGAAAATGGTTTCCCATCTCCATTTGAACGCGTCACACTCCAACTCGAACGTCAAGTCCTGCGAAGCACATGAGTACTGGAATCTGAGCATTGCCGATACCGTGACTCACTGCATAACGCGAATCCACAATCTCAAAGGTCAGGTCCGTTGTGCCACCAAGGGTGTGAGCTTTTGATAATAGCTCAAGGTTGCTTGTTCTCCACGCATTTTCAAGCCCGGGATCGGCAACATGGGAGGTATCCTTTCGATTACAGTCACGCCATCGTCGCGCACACTGTGTGCTCGTCAAAACTACGGGATTAGAATCAGAAGATACCTCTGACTTAGGTTCGAACGCAAATCCACCTTCTGCCCAAGTGGTTTTCGTATCAGTTATAAGTATGCAGCAGGAAAGGTCGACGGAAGACGAGTAGAATTTCTATAATAAATTCAGTATCCACTCTTCTCTCGAAATGTACCGCACAACCAGAGACGAACGATGAGATAAGGGGTAGAGCTTTGATTGTCTATTTTCACCAACCACTCCTTGTTAAGAAGCAGTTTCGAATGCTCCTGGTATGGATTATTGTGAGAAGAGATTCTACAGGTGCGAACGCGGTGAGTGGAACCTCTGTGAAGTGTTCCATTTCTATGCGGGACTCAGGACCGAAACAAAACGAGAAGCGGTATGGATGAAAGGTTGTAGCGTACCAACAGCGATATTCTGCAATATAAAGGTGATGGCAGGGAAATACTAGTATACGAGGATAAGCTTGGACAATGTGGCTGGACAACTTTCCCTGCGCCGTGACTCGGACCGGCGGCGACTTGACTCGGAGAAGCACATTTGCATGTTTTTTGAGAACAGCAGGACTGGTGAGGTATCAGTCGCTTCAAAAGACTCGGTATTAATGCGTCTTGGTTAGAACTGCCATTTGTCGGCTTGATTTTAACAATAATTCTCCTTGGGCGGCGATGGAAGATGGCGAAATTGGCGAGAGCAACGTTCGAGACCAGGCGGAGTACAACTCGTCATTCGAATGGCCTTGGGAACCATCGAGCGCGCCTCTAGATGATATACAATCGCATGGTACCCAGGCCAGTAAATCCACACCTTCTTGGGTCACTTTACGTCTACTCGTCACACAGACCTCCATCTTGCCTAGAAGACAAAAATTAGCAATAATCGACGGATACAAGGAACTGCAGTTCGGGAGAGATGTTGCACCTGCGGGTATGGACACGCCTCGTATTCGTCTGAAAGAGATGCCGGTGTCAAAGTTACATGCGACTGCGTATTGGGATGGGGAGAGGAGGGAGTGGGGGGTGGTGGATATGGGCTCGAAACATGGCACGTTTATTCGATCTGGGACTGGTTCTGTGGATGCCTCTTCGAAGGATGTGCGGCTGTCACCTTCAAGAATGGCTAGCGTTCCACGACGACTTCGGCATCTTGACCTGCTGATTATAGGCAGCACATCATTTCTGATTCATATCCACGAAGACAGGGTACCCTGCATTGAGTGCTCGTCAGGCGGGAGCGACGAGATTCCATTGTTTGCTCCCAGCAAGAGCTCGAAACGGACTCGAGACTTGGCTGGAGACGCCACGGTCCAAAGGGATCCGAAGAAGGCTTTGACTATGCTGAAGCGTAGTCTATTGACGAGGCACGAAGAACCTATCCGTCCGTCTGTGGGACCGACAATGGTACCTTATGTGGACCGATCTGCACGTCGTCGTGCGCTTCACCCTGATTCACGTCCTGATACAGCCGGGAAGACTGGCTCACGTCCTGTGGAAACGTCACGGCCACCCGCGCCCTTACTTACATCTAATATTGGTCACCGTCTGCTCATCAAGCAAGGTTGGGAGCCAGGGACAGCTCTTGGCGTCGGTGGTGGATTGGTCGAACCCTTGATGGTCAGTTCTAGGACTCATAGGCAAGGCGTTGGGATGGCAAGCAGCACCTCTTCTGAATGGAAACAGAAACGTTGGGCGAACTTTAGCTAGTTTTTTTCTTTTTTTTTTCTTTTTACAATTACCAGTGTTATACTATAAATCACGCGTTCCGGTTTGAGACGCGCGACCGGAGACGCGTTATTTACATGTGTTTGCTGTGATCACGAGGGCGTTCGAAAGGGCTTTTGCGCTGGCTGACCCGGCTTTGCCAGTGAGTTGGTTTCGCTTCCATTTCGACTTACCCTTCCCCGCCGTCGCGCACGACGTCCACCTCCTTATTATTCTAATACACATCGCCCTTTTTCTTGTTCTTATTATCTTCATCGTCGTGCAAGTTCTCCACATAAATATTTTTCATTCACATGGCAAATAACAATGCTCGCGTAAGTCGGTCAGATTTTGCTTATCGTCTTCATCTAACACCTGCCACACAGCTTCCTCTTCGTAATCGTGTTATCGCTCAACGGCCAAAGGTCGATGAGAACGCAACCAGCAGACACCTCCGTCAACCATCAAATATCGGGGCTTCTCGTTTCGCTCAAAACGCGGTGACCGGTATCAAGGGAGTCGTGCAACGTCCTGCGTTGGGTGAGGTTACAACAACGGCTGTTAACCGAAAAGTGCGTAGAATTCTTTAGTGGGTTTGACGCGACTCACGCTGTCATTAGGAGAACAACATTAAACTTAATGGCAAAGAAAAGGACATCCCCGAGACAGGTCCGAAGAGAAGCCGTTCCTCCTCACTCGCTGCGGCCACGGGTCCACAGCGAGTGCCTCTGGGTCCAGGAAGAGGCAAGGCAGCACCACCGGTAGCCGCTGCCGTCAACGCTCGCGTACCCATCTTTCGCGCCCAGAAGCCTCAGATACCTATACATAACAGCAGACGTATTTCTCGTGTTCCTGTTGAGGCTGTTGTCCCAGAGATCGCTCCTCAGCACCAAGATATTATCGATGAGGACGACAATCACATGGACGTCGAGGATGATGAGAACGCCGATGTGGACCACGAAACGGAAGATAGCCTAATCGTTGGCGAACAGGAAGTCGAAGCTATGATCGGCGTTGAGGACAGCGAGGAGGAGGAGCCAGAGGTGATTGAGGAGCCTGAGAAGGCGGTTGCAGTCTCTGGTCCTAAAGCTGAACGCGTGTGGCCTGAAGTCTCTACAGATCGTGCCGTGCGATATAGACGCGAGGTGGATACAATCCGAAGGACGTTCGAGGAGGATGAAGTGGATATATACGACACCACCATGGTGTCGGAATACTCGGAGGAGATTTTTGAGTACATGCTTGAGCTTGAGGTACATCGAGTATTTCTGCCTTCCTCCTCGAATAAGCACTAAATCCTCTGTCAACACAGGAGGAGATGATGCCGAGTGCGGACTATATGTCCGGACAAAATGAGATTACCTGGGATATGCGACAGACCCTTGTTGACTGGCTTCTTCAGGTCCACCTTCAGTACCACTTGCTACCCGAGACCCTCTGGATTGCTGTCAACATTGTGGACCGTTTCCTCACCAAACGTGTCGTGTCTTTGGTCAAACTGCAGCTCGTAGGTGTCACCGCCATGTTCGTCGCCGCAAAGTATGAGGAGATCCTTGCGCCTGGAGTGGAAGAATTCGTGTTCGTAACTGAGAACGGGTACTCAAAGGAGGAGATCTTCAAGGGCGAGCGAATCGTACTACAAACGCTCGACTTCAAAGTGTCACAATATTGCTCGCCGTACAGCTGGATGCGCAAGATTAGCCAGGCGGATGATTATGATATCCAGACGCGGACGCTCGGCAAATTTTTGACCGAGGTGACACTGTTGGACCATCGGTTCTTGAGGGTCAAGCCCAGCCTGATAGCAGCTGTTGGAATGTACTCTGCGAGACGAATGTTGGGCGGTGATTGGGTATGTTCCAACGTTTTCTGTGCATGCGCAGGCCGCATGCTGGAATTGACACGTGACTGATTTTTGTGGTTCATTTTCAGAATGACGCTTTTGTGTTTTATTCCGATTACACCGAGGAGCAGCTTCTCCCGGGGCACAACCTGTTGGTAGAGAAATTGACAGAGAACCGCTTCTCTCGTCTATATGTCTGCAAGAAGTATGCACACAAGAAGTTCCTCCAAGCGTCGGTGTTCGCAATCGAGTGGGCACACGTGCATCTCAAGAAAGAGTGCGTCTTGGACGAGATGATGGGCCAGGAGTGAGAGTCTGGATCGTTTTCTGCGCTCGCGTTTCTTCTTCCTCTTTCATCTGTTCACATATCCGCAATCTCATCCCTCCTGATATATCGTATCAACCCTTCTGCAATTACATCTCATCGTGTTTGATTATCTATCCATCCAGTTATCATTTCATTGCTGTCATCAAACCCATGTGTGTCTCCCTTTGTCTATGTTACCATTATTCTCTCCCTAGGCTCCGCTTGTTTCACGCCATGCCAACCACGCCTCGCTTACTACCTATATATCCGACTCCCTCGTCCCAAGGCGTCCATCGACTATGTCCATGGTATTGGTATCACGTACACGCTACATCTACCTTCGCAACTAGGTCTTCCTCGCAGCACATCCTGAGACAATTTCGGCTTCCATTCTTTGTGATCTTTCTGTGATTTACCTCTTTCCATCCTGTTGGATTTGATACTTTTCCCGGCCACTAGAACTGCTTCGAGCATATCACTACGGTTGTATGTGGAACGAATTCTGTTATTTCTTATTTATCAATATCCGGTCACATGACAATGTTATCGGTTTTCACAAGTTGTTTAACTGTAATATAGTACTACGCACGACACAATGTCTCTTTCTTTTACTGGCCATACTATAATTATTACTGGTGCTGGAGGAGGTTTGGGTCGAGCGTTCGTGTTTATTGCTTCTCTCCCTTGATGAAGATAGGCCAACTCTAGACTTGTACGCTGGCAGTTATTCGTTGTTGTTCGCGTCCCGAGGAGCGAATACTGTGGTCAATGACTCCAATCCAGACGCTGCCCAGAAAGTCGTCGATGAGATCATTCAAAGTTAGTCTGGCCCGTTTCGGTATCAGACCGCTGACATATTTGTCGTAGCTGGAGGAAAGGCGATCGTGAATACTTCATCAGTTACTGACGGAGCTGCCGTCATCCAAAGCGCACTTGACGCTTTTGGTGGAGTCACTATCCTTATCAACAACGCTGGAATTTTGAGAGACAAAGGGTGAGTTGATCTAGGGCTTTCGTAGATTTGATTATGTATTTCATCAGATTCAAGAGCATGACAGACCGAGACTGGGAGCAAGTGTACTCTGTTCACCTCAAAGGTGCTTTCTCTTGCACCAGGGCTGCGTGGCCCCATTTCCGAAAACAAAAGTTTGGACGGGTTATCAATACCACTAGTGCTGCTGGACTATACGGTATACATCTTGTGTGTATATATACAGTGATATTCGTATTCATGATTTGCAGGTAACTTCGGCCAGGCCAATTACAGTGCCGCAAAAATGGGACTCGTTGCCTTCACCAAGACTCTCGCCCAAGAAGGGGCCAAGTATGGAATCAATTCCATATGCATTGGACCGGTGAGCCTCGCCGCCTCAAATCATTCAAGGCCTTAGCTTATCTCTGAGTGCAGGTAGCAGCCTCAGCAATGACCAAGACCATCTGGACTGCAGACTTGCTCGCAAAAATTAAAGTTCGTGACCCTCGTTCCTGCTATCCTAACATCAAGCTCTTATACTCGGATTTGAACTAGCCAGAATTTGTCGCACCGTTTGTCATGGCCGTATCACATCCTGATGGTCCCAGCGCGTCTGGAAAAGTCTTCGAAGTTGGTGCTGGGTTTGTTGCTGAAATCCGCTGGGAACGCAGCAATGGCGTTGTTTTCAAATCCGATGCCACTTTCACACCGTCTGCTGTGCGCCCGTCTATTCTTGATTGCTGTTGGGAAGCTGACCCCGTACATCCAGGTCAAAGCCAAGTGGTCAGATGTGGTTGATTTCACCAATCCATATCAGTCAGTTTCCTGCCCTTGAGAGACTAGTCGAGTTTCAACTTTATTGATTCAATCAGCCCCGAAAGTCTCGGCGATATAGATTTCGCTGTGCGTTCCACCACCTTTGATGATGCCTGTGGTTGATGACATCAGGCTGTACTCTCCTTTTAATACAGGGTATACTCGAAACCGCCGCTAAAGCCTCTCCTAACCCGCAGTCAACGCCAGAGGTCCGTTTCGATGGCAAGACTGTGGTCATCACAGGAGCGGGAGCGGGACTGGGTCGCGCTTATGCACATGTGTACGGAAGGCTTGGTGCGAACGTCATGATCAATGACGTGAATGAGAAGGGCGCTAATATTGTTGTTGCCGAGATCCAGCAAGGTGTGCTTCATATTGTACGGCATCTAGCGGTTGGTGATCCTTGATGGATATTGTTCAAGCTGGAGGAACGGCGGCTGCCGTAATATGTTCTGCCGAAGACGGGGATGCAATCGTGAAGGCTGCATTGCAGAAATTTGGTAGCGTTCATGTGCTTGTTGCGAATGCCGGCGTTCTGCGGGACCACTCGTTCACGGCAATGTCGGAACAGCAGTGGGATACCGTTATGGCTGTACATCTTCGGTGGGTTCGTGATTTTGCATGTTTTCATATTAAACTAATGTCTTTTTCATTATAGTGGGACTTACAAGGTAGCTGTTATGTTGTGGATGAAAAGGATAACTCTGATACTGTTCAGTGTGCGAAAGCTGTTTGGCCTGTCTTCCAGAAGCAGAAATATGGGCGTATCATTACAACGAGTTCACAAGTTGGCATCTGTAAGCTGGATAGCGTTGACTGGCCATTTCAACTCACCTACGTGCTCTTATCCAGACGGCAACTTTGGTCAGGCAAATGTTAGTTCCAGCTAACATTCATTGAATCATTTGCTCATCGTATACCTATATAGTATTCTGCCGCAAAATCGGCCATTATCGGCCTCACGCGCGCACTTGCCATAGAAGGCAAGAAATATAACATTTTGGCCAACGCCATCGCCCCTGTAGCCGGAACAGCTATGACGATGACTGTTTGGTACGTTCTACATAAACTTCAACGCAGATAATGGTGTTTAAATTGCTTCATTAGGCCCCAAGAACAGGTTGATGCCTTCAAGGTGAAATCTCTGATACATAGCATTGCATTTTCGCAGCACTGAATATTTTATCAGCCGGACTTCATCGCGCCGTTGGTCGGATACTTGACTTCCGAAGGTAAGAACAACGTAGCATAAGTGCCTTCAACTTCTTAATTTCTCGCGTTAGATAATGAGGCGACCACCGGTGATTTATTCGAAGTTCTTGGAGGATGGATGGCGCAAACCCGTTGGCAACGTGCAGGCGGTCACGGTTTCCCCACAAACAAAACCCTTACCCCAGAAGATGTTTTGTCAAAATGGGACACCATAACCAACTTTGGTGTGTGTTGCATCTTTGGACCGTCTGTTCGGACTGAAATGAACCATCTCAGATGATGGACGTGCGACAAACCCTGCAAATGCCATGGAATCTTTCCAACAAGTATGTTTCATTCGTGTTCGAGGTTCAGGGATGAACTGACGACTTACAGATGTGGGCGAACTTAGAGAACCAGGACTCTGAGGTCAAGGCGAAACTTTAATCTGGTTCTCGCAACATTGGCGCGGACTATTTTCCTCTCCTCTGTATTACAATCCTTGCACAGAGAAGTAAATTTATTATCTTGCAGCGACTTGCATGTATATACGACAAGTCGTCACGTGAAAACCTGGCCCGCTTTGAATTCACCCACGAAACGTCGACACAAACCGGTGGAAATCGACACGATATGGGAACGGAAATTAAAGACGGCCTATCACCCCGCACTCGGACTGGAGCCGCTTCAGACCCGAAACGCATCTCGGGTCTGCCATCGTGGAAGATTCGACGACACGTCTGTCTTGTCAGGGGATTATACGCCAGCTCAGATCAGGAGTCAGGAGGCTCGACCTGTTCGACCTTCCCACATTCGTTACCAATACGCCGCCGACGGTGCGCGCCCCTACCGATGAAGACGATCTACCTATTACACAGACGAAGGAACCATGTACAGGACAGCTGCCCTAGATCCAGGGGATTTTTTTTTTTTCATCTCCCAAACGCACACGGTGGGAGATACGACGATACATCGTTGAGGGAATATGACAACCAAATTCAGGGGCAGATCTTCAACTCTGATCAGAAGTCAGATGGAAGCTTGGGCACCTCCTCTTCGCCCACCAGTGCGGGTACGCTTCGGGGGTGGCTTTACTTTCAACTGTGGGGTATATAGTCTCCGTCAACAGAAGTGGTACAATCATCTGCCATGAATGGACATTGTCAGCGCCGCGTTAGTGACGAAGGCGGAAAGGATGCAAGGGCAACTATCCTAAATCCCGAAAATCAGATCCATTTAATCACCCAAACGCACAGGTTTCATGGTAGAGACAGTAACAACTCACCGGGAGGATGACAAACAAGCTGAGGGGCACATCTCACATCAAGTCAGCTCAGATCAGCAGTCAGATGTAGGATCTGGTCATTCGTCTGTCCCACCTTCGTCACCAATGATGTGTATGCCATGAGCCATCTCTACCCACGAAGACGATATCCCCGTCACACAGACAAAGGCCATCACCCTCGCAGCGTGCCCGCATTGATGGTGGACGAATAGCCAATGACAGAACAGCTACCCTGGACCCCGAATATCGCCATAAAGCCCTTTTCAGTCCACCCAGAGGGCATCTCACACCACAGCTCAGAACGGGAGTCAGATGGAGGTTCGAGCCGTTCGTCCTTTCCACCTTCATCACCAACACGACGCCGGCGAGCTCCTTTTGTTCGAGATTCATCGGGCGAGAGCAGACCACGGTACCACCTCCACCGACCAAGACGATGTGTCCATCACGGAGCTGCGGCGTAAACATAACAAACACACTGAAAGCGACGAACATGAAGATACCGAGACTTTGTCATCTGGGAACCACACAGAAGCACTGTACAGCGAAGATGTTTATGATCTGTCAAGTATGTTTTTGACTTTCTCCAGTAAAGCAATAACCCCCATCTTCTAAATCCAGTTGATTTACCGCCCGCGAATGAACGGGTAACATGCGAGACGATGCATTGCCCAACGACGGCAGAAAAAGGCAGCCGACGTACCTCCACCTCACGGCTCCGTAGATGGAATGGTATCTGAACAAGGAAGACTCGGAACCTGCTTCATCTCCACCAAACTACGAGGACTGGCAGTCTGAGAATTCCATCACCAGCAGTAGCGAAAATCGTTCGGAGTTGACGGACGACTTCATCGTTGATGACACAGACGATGCTCTTGTGTTGCCATCAGATGTCGGGATCGGTCTGCGGTCTCTTAGGGACCATTTCGACGTTTTCGTGCATGTTCTCATCGTCTCCTGGACTGATCCCAATATTCTGCCTGTCATGTCGGAAGATGGCAGCGAGTTGCACCCCTTTCTAATAGGAATGTCGCTTATTTCTTGTTGTGCAGAAATCTATCTCGAGTCTGCTCCAGCTATCAGTGAAGGCGTCGCCAATAAAATTGCGCCTACGACTTGGGAACTACCCTTCTGCTATACTTTATAGAACCGGCCTCACATTACCTCCATGCTTGGCGGTTTGCTGTCCAAATGGCGGCTGCGATGGATGCTGACAAAGGACGAGGAAAAATATTGATGTGCACCTTGGGGTGTCTATACGCTCATAACTCAAGAAGACATCTGTAACTGGACACATTACTGGAGGTGCGTTTTTGTGAAGGAGCTGCAGGTTCCGACTGAGGATGGAGTTGAGTACACGACGAAGACACATTTTCATAATAACGCTCTAGCTTCCAAAAAGCTTTATTCGCAAGATTTCGAGCTCGTCATCGGGGGGCGCTGTAGACATCGAGCCCTTGTTTGCGTCCTCTTGTGATATTTGACTAACGTCCTGTCATAGTCACGAAGCTGTGCCCTTTCGTTATAAGCTATCTAACGAGATCAATGTTGAGTCTATGCAGGAGCACAACCTCATACAGCCAGTGAGCCAACCCGCTTGCTCTTTCGTGGATCCAGCCTAATGTTGAAGCAGTTCCGGGTCAAGTTTGAAGCTTTGACACGATATTCTGACTCGTTAGCATATCATGATGAAGATGGACTTGCCAGTGCTCGATGATCCTCAGATCACGTTGTAATTTATGTTTTCTATTACTGGCTCTGCAAAACACCAGAAATTGAATGTCATCTCTTCTTACAGCACTCAAGCGTACGACCATTTCTATGATTCTTTCGCAGCAATTACCACATTCCTTGGTATAACTGTACTTGCATCTATCATCGATCATCCTTCCAATGGTCATGCCAGTGGTATTTGGGGTGTTTCGGGAGTCCCCGTCTACTATGCTACTTACACACGTCGTCCGCCCTATACCATGGACCCCATTTTTGGAATCCGCCCGTCAGTCCGTTTCATCTGTCATTTGATACCTGCAATTCTCCCTGATGGCCGCACAACACATTGAATACATGTTGTTCGGCCGCGTATATATACCGGTACGTGACTCGTTGCCACTACGCAGGAAATCTAGGCATGCAGTAGTCGCACCTTTTCCTGACATGACCACCGATTCCTAGTTCGCAATTTAAATGTTACCGCTGCGTCTCCGACATTAGGCTGCCATGACAGTTCACGCTACAGTGGGAGCATTGAATCTTGGTATTGTAATTTTTGGAAGCGCGGCCTATCACTTCTAGCCCCAACCGGCACTCTAGATCTTGTAGAAGAGACTTCGCGAAGTGTTCAACTTGAAGACACAAATTGCAACGTTACTACATCGGTTGGAAAGATGGAAAGATGGACCAAGTTTCATATTCCTTGGACGTTCTACCTCTGGTCGCCCATCAACGAAAGGAACTCTGCTCCAAGTCGATCGCGTTCGGAGTCTTTCAATACTTCGGACTGAGTAATCCTGTTGAGATTGGTACATCGCGAAAAGAAACTCGTTCTTAATGGTTGGTACAACTTCCAGAGGCTTCCCTAGTTTACATCGGACAACCAGGGCTCTCCACCGATGGTGGCCTTGACGGCATTGATATTACTCAACACAATTGAAATACGGAATAATAGTTCGTGTATCTGCAGAATAATACACAGAATAATATATTATTATTAATAAAAATGACATGTGTGATTCAGTCCTCGACCTTTATCGGTTTGCTTTGATCGCCCTATATTTATATTCACGATACGAGTCAAAAAAGTTGCAAAACGTTCGTGGACAAACTCACGTCAACCGCTTCCCCACGAGCTCGCATACTAGCTTCAAAACTGGCCCTAAGTTCCCTCGCTTTCTTTTCACAAGCTAACATCTCCTCGAACATCCTTTGTTCATCTTCGGTTTTAACTTGAATGCGACATGCGGGTCCAACTTCAAGTCTGCGGCGTTTTATTGCTGGTGTCTCAAGCCGGTCGCCACCGCCTTCTTTATGAGCAGATTGCTGGTGCGAAGGGGATGTTGACTCATGGGGTTCCTGTAGAATTCAAGAAAGCTATGCTAGCTGTGGACCAGGGGAGAGCATACCTCGTTGGTGTCGTTTGAACCAAGTGTTTCTATATAATCTGAGCGAACAAGTGTTAGTAGCATTCATTGTCATCACAGAAAGACGTACCCTGTGAAGTATAGACAAATACAAATCTGACTATAACTTCAGCTTCGTGTGATGGATCCTGTTTTGGCACATGATACCGGCGACGGTCTTGCCAGAGCTTCCCACCACACCGTCATTCTGAGAATATTTAATATATGATAACATGGGATGCAAAGACAAATTACGTACTCAACAGTGTGTGTGTGGCGGGGTTTCCTGTCGTAACAGTTCGTCAAAGTGTGCGTATGCTCAGGGTGCTTGGGTTTTTTCTTAACGCTGTTCTTTGATGTCGTGGCGTGGCCGCGTTTATGATTGTATGTCGGGTCATATGAGTCATTGCCGCTGGCTGGCTCAGGGTCGTCAGAGTCGTCAGAGTCATCAGAAATGCTGCTGGCCGACTCGGAGTCATCATTGTTGCTGTGCTGCTTTGTTGCCTTTAACTTGCGGATCACAATCTCGAGTTTACCCATTGTGTCTGAATAGGCAGCCCATTCGTCATTGCCTGTGTGAGTGTAAGCCATCATATTACCACTCATCAGCAGGACTTCACCTGAAAACTGAGCGTCTCGGAACATGAAATAGATCCGTTTGTTGTGGTCGACTTTTTCCCCGGCAATTCCTTGTAATTTTGCGGATGATTTGCGGTCGAAAGCAACATAGTCTACAGAATTGCCATCTTGAATGAATTCCGCAGTGTATGGCTGAGCGGTGCGAGGGTTTCTGTCATTGCACCACCACGTTCCCACAAAGAAACGACCAGCTTGAGCAGCTATGTGGCACGTAACGGTGTTTCCGTCTTTTTCTACGTGGTGTTCCTTAATGCGTGTATTGCGACGAGCACGACTCAACCCGGGGTTAACCCAGACGATATGTGCATGAAAGTTGTTGTGATTCGGCATGTGAGCTTGTGGTAGAGTGACTGGGTTTTTGTTTGGCTGTACTGCCGGAAATCAACTCAGGCTACATGTCTAACCGTGACTTCACAGCAGCTGGTGTATTTTATGATGAAGAAGACTCGCAATTAGTCGCCCAGGCCAAAAAGATTGTGTCAGACCCAGTGGACTACGATTACACAGAGCGTGATGTGATACTGTATAACCTTGGAATCGGGGCAACGGAGAAAGAGCTGCAGTGGACGTTTGAAGGCCACGAAGATTTTGCTGCATTGCCTACGTTTGGTGTCATTCCCCAATTCCATGCATGCTCAAGTATGTCAATGGACTGGATTCCCGATTTCAATCCAGTGATTATATCCCAATTCACCCTAGCGAGCCTTACTGAAAGTGTTGACTAGGCCAAATTACTGCACGGAGAACAGTACATGGCCATCAAGGGCGATGTTCCTACTCATGGCACATTGGTTAACCAGGCTAGGTCAGTCTCATCGGACCCAAATGCCACTCGTTGTGACGTTTCCTAGAATAATGGAGGTTCTCGACAAGGGGAAAGCAGCATCTGTCACTACGTTCATCGAGACTAGAGACAAACATACGGGGAAGTTCATATTCGAGAATCAGTTCACCGTTTTCATCCGGGGGTCTGGAGGTTTCGGCGGCAGGCGTTCTGGTAAAGGTATATTGGCGCCGCATATTCCGCTTCCAGCTTAGTAACAGGACACTCTGCGTCTATAGACCGCGGTGTAGCATCGGCGGCAAACCAGCCACCTAACAATGCTCCGGATGCCGTCATTGAGGAGAAGACAAGTCCTTCTCAGGCTGCGTTGTATCGGTAAGAAGATCCCGCATCTACCTGCCCATCTCTGTCTCACCGGATAAATCTTTAGGCTGAGTGGCGACGAGAACCCTCTGCATGTCCGTTCGCTTGACTGACTTCTGATCTCGTTGCAACAATTTATCTATTGCGGACAGATTCTCCCCGAATTCGCCGCCATAGGTGGCTTTGATAAGCCAATTCTGCACGGACTTTGTTCGATGGGCTTTGCTGGCAAGCATGTGCTTAAGTCGTTCGGGCAGTACAAGGACATCAAAGTCAGGTTAGCGGAATGTCGTATCCGCTTGTGGTAATACTTCTCAACCCCCGTTTCTCAGATTTGCTGGCGTCGTTTTTCCCGGAGAAACCCTTGTCACCAGAATGTGGAAACGGGGCGACCGAGTCATCTTCAGTCAGTTCTTTCCTCGTCTTTTGACCCTTACCTGATGTTTTTTCCTAGCGGTCAAAGTCAAGGAACGTGATTCGTTTGTCCTTACCTCGTCAGCTGTGACATTAGTCGATACCACACACAAAACAAAATTATAATATAGAGTAATTGTGGATAATGGAGATGTACAATATGTATGTTCCAAGATTTGTCACACATGGGTTAGATCTATAATGCCGCTTCATAATAATTCTGTGGTGACAGGTTGGGGTATCGAAGGTTAGCTACACGAGGCTAGAACACCAGAGGGGTCAGAGCCAGGATAGAACCTAAGACAGGAAACATCAGCGCAGTCAGACGTGTCAGGGAACGTAATTACCAGAAGGTTACGCCTAGAATAACATAGAGACCTATATGGCACAAGTGTTAGCCACACAGATCGGTGACTGGCGACAGCCTTACACATCAAGATCATCCCCTCCAACCAATTACTCTTGCCGTCTTGTACGACATAATTCACGGTGAGGACTAAGTGACGAAGTATTGGAAAACATTTAGTGGTCAAATACAACAAACGCACCGGCTAGGAAAAGTGTGACAGACTGATAAGGGTCGAAAAGGAGTGTGAGGGGTTTCCCGAGGATCCAACCAAGGGTGACAATGAAGCTGAGAAGTAGTCAGTGACGCTCAGCCGAACACGAGGATGTCAACTCACGGAATAACGAAAAGGGCGATTTGCTGCCAAAACAAAAATAAACAAGGGGCCTTCATCGTAAACAACAAAATATTTACGATACTCGAACCAACTGCAACGCCCAAACTGAGCGTCAGCTTGTCCTTGACCGATACGGTGACAGCCGTCACATGTTCTGAATCGCGCCATGAGTCCCAGTTAGCCACAAGGAAGGAAAAGCGCACCTGCAGCATTGCCGACGATGGGAAGCAATATGACACCAACAAATTCTTTGCTGATACCGCCACTTTGGGTCAGACCATCAATTGAGTCCACAAGCCATTCAGCGGTGATAGCCACGAGCTACACCACATCACGTCAGCTTCCAACATAAATCCGAAACGAGAGGAGTAACGTACCACAGTAACACAAGCCAACAGCATGATAGTCACCGGGACACTCATCTTCGGCTCCTCCAGCTCGCACTCCTCCGGTATGGCGGCCTCTGAGTCGTGACCCGGTCTGTTAACCAGTTTCTCCCACCTGCTCTGTTTTACAAATGTGGTCACCCCATTTACGGTCTGCATTTTTGGCGGCTTATGTTCGTAACGTGTCGACTTGATGACATTATCACCAGTGTCAACGTAGAGAGACGCATGTGAATGGAGCTGAAAGAATAAGTACGAGCCATAAACTAGGCGGAAGGGGTGAGTTTAACACCCTTGGGGGACAACAACGACGGAAACTCTTACTAAAAAGGAGAATGATGGCAACCTGAAAACAACACAGGACATAAGCACAACCAGGGGACGACACAGGACTTGCTCACGCCGTGGCTAAGTTTCAGGATATCCAAGCCCTCGTCTGGATCTACATTCGTGTTTGTATTTGACGCAACCGCCAAATGGAACGCGGCGGGCAGTAGGACAGCAATGACGCTGACGGTCAACAACGATGAGTTGAGTTGGGCAGAACCTGAGAGTAGACAGAGCTATCAATAATCAAGAATTTTCAAAATTGGACACTATGAGAGACGTACTCAACCCAAATCCTTGTTCAGAGAACCGTGTGCCGCCAGCGAAGAAACACATGCCCAAAACGAGTACTATGGAGTTATGGTTAACTCTAACAGCATATGTGATGAGCGGGCGCTTACGTAGATTACTCAAGATGGAACCAACCACTGGATAAAAAACGAGCGTCATTATTCATCGTCACGATCCAAGATCGAAACGTCGCGACACAACAAGCCGCGTTCTACCATGAAATGAGGTTGCTTACAAGAAGATTGGACGATGGTCAGTTGGCATTTAACTAGAGCAATTATCTGAAAGTCACACGATAAGGATTCCTCCTCCACGTCAATGTCGTTTGATACGCACGGCAACAATAAGCTCAACGCTTCGTATGTCGTCAATATTGATTGTTCATCCACAGGTCCAATTTACTCACGCATTGCCCTGACGTCGACAGTTAGAAGCTTATTGACAACGAGACAATGCGGCAAATCTCACCAGTGTTGCATTAAGGAGTCCCGCAATAGTTTGTCCCACACGGATTGAGAGTTCATCGGTGGCAAAGGCCAATAACTGGAGATATTGATACCAAGTGTTGAAGTGATATTTGGTTCAACTAACCTTAGCCAGGGGTATAATCGATAGAAATGAAACTAACGACAGGGTGAGGTTGCGAAACATAATTCATAAAATTGAGCAACGTACAAACGAATATGAGCGTATCTCTGCTGTTCATGGTTGCCGGTAAAACGAAATGCAGTGCCCACTGGAGACGGTTCACTTATTGGAGTGGTTGGGAAAATAGGAGAGGTAATTACCGATACTGGTATGAACAAAAGTAGCAGATTTATCCCTATCCGAATCGACTCTTGTTTCAACGTAGATTCTGTTGGAATTGGAATACAGCACATACATGAGCTGGTCAAGATAGCCACCAGACTTTTCCAAGCGGTGGGGGCAGGTGCGAGTTTCTTTTCGGCTTTATATACGTCGCCAAAGATAAAAATGCGCACGCATGCAGACTGACGTGTGGGTTAGAACTCACGTTGGAACATGAGGGTGGCTGCGCTGACAAGACCCAATGGGCGGGATTGTATTCGACCTAGAGCAGCATCTGCCGTTTTTGAACGAATCTGCGGAGGTGGGCGTCCATCTTCAATAGCTACAGTACTCGGCTGGGGTTCACTGTTGTGACGCCTGTTTAACTTGGATATTTGGTTATCAGCGGGTGATTCGGAATCTGGAGAGTTGTCAGCAGGGTTTTTGGAACGAGTTTTAATGGGAGCTCACCCATTGGACCAAATTATTATAATGATGAGTACACGGTTCCTTGTGAAGAAGGAAGGTAGTGCGCTGTTTTCACCTTGGCATTCAACACGGCATCGGCTGACACGTGCCGCACTCAGGCCCGGGAGACCATCATGGTGTCTGCCAGCCCATCCGCCCTAAAACGTTGCACCCTTTCCTCACACCAAATTATGGTAGGCCGGTTCGTGAAACATATAGCACAGCACTGAGCTACAAGCCGTTCTAAAAACGGTCGTCTCGTCTCGTCTTCCGATCTTGTCGGTGATGCCAGACATACTTTGTATGGGTACTGGTACACGTTTTGGTTTAACGATCCAAGTGCTATAATTCCCCTTGTTTCCGACTGTCTCAAATTAGGCTGTGCTGGGAGTTACGGTACGTGCAGATCCCTCGACTCCACTCGAAGAACACGGGCAGATCAACTGGCATTGGCAAAATGTAGCTAACAAAGCAGGAAGAAAGATAACAGCACGCGCCACATAACTCAAAAAATATGACGGAACTCCCAAATCCCAAAAATGCAGTGCGTGGATATACAATAATGCAGAAAGTCCCTTGTGGATAATGTGGCAATCAACCCTGATACGCGAAAGAAACAGCACCATACAGGCCATCTTCACGACCAAGCATTCCGTAACCGTGTAATATCTATATCCATAAAGATATATCAGTACTCAGAACGATTCCACCCGAAAGCCAACTGACCTCCATCTTTCTTGCATGCCAGCCGATGCCAGTGCTCACGTTCCCATTCGCGTCGGCCCACTTTTCCATCTCCAGTCTCAACGGATGCCCTTCCTGCAAATCCCTCCGCAATACGCTTCCTTCCTGCTCAGATCCAACGGAAGCGACCCATCCGCTCGCCATATCGACATACCACCCTCTGCCGCCTTTACTCCTGACAATTCTCCAAGAGCCAGCTCCAGCACCAAGCCCACTTAACATTTGGGTGGACAGCTCTATGACACGTAACTTCGTCGGCGGGGCCCGCATGGGGCGCGACACATTCAGGCTAAACGAAAATGGTGGTGTGCACAGCGGTCGTATAACTTGTGTATGCAACGCGATAGAGGCTTGCCTGGGCGAACCTCCCGGCCCAACCATCCCGAACCGTCGTCCGCAGTCCAACTCCGGTGACGTAGAAATCAGAGTCACCACTTCTACATTAGGCGCTTTGCTCTTGAGAAAATCTGAGACCACACTTAGCTCGAGGTTCGGGATGTATGACAGCCCCAATGAGCGGAGATTTGGCTGTGGTCGGCATATGCTTAAAAGGAGCGCCTCTGTGAGCGGAGCGCTCGACAGATCCAAATACACAAGTTCACCACTAGTGAAACACGGTGCGAGAGCAAAGATATCTCCGAGGTCGTCACTGGAAAGGGGCGATGTAAACGTCATATCTCCGTACAGCGACAATTCTGTGATTCGGCTGGCCACAGGAGAATGATTGAGGAATTTTTTGATACATTCGCCACTAAGGCGAATACATCTTGCCAAACCGAGTGATTGTAGACGGACGGTGGGAG
This sequence comes from Hygrophorus pudorinus, assembly GCA_003314045.1. Classification (NCBI taxonomy): domain Eukaryota; kingdom Fungi; phylum Basidiomycota; class Agaricomycetes; order Agaricales; family Hygrophoraceae; genus Hygrophorus; species Hygrophorus pudorinus. Next base: position 77,027 of record QLPF01000629.1, read on the forward strand.
ATTCGCCAAGGGCAGAAAGTAGCTCAGGTGTAACACGGGTGCCGGAAAGGTCCAGGTGGGTCAGAGATGGAAATGCAAGGACGAATGGGGTGAGAATGCGGGGTGATATAGATTTAACCCCACGTAATCCAAGACGCTGAATGCCGGGAAGCTTCAGCTGTTGATCCTGACCCGTACGGGAAAAGTTGTTGATGCGTCTGGCTTCGCCGTAGTCTTCGTAGTCGCTCCCAGAGTTTGATTCGACAGCTGGAAGTAAGTAAGCGGTGACGAACTCTGTCAGAGCATTAACAAAGACGGCGCTGACACATCCTGTTAGGTCAACGGCCTCAAGGTCTCTGCATTCTCGCCTTCGTTCCCGATCTTCCTCTTCCCCAGCCTCGTTCGTATCGATGACTGTGAGCACGCGGCCGCGTGATGGACGACCTCTGCCACAGGAAGGCGCTCCACGGAGAAATAGCTCCTTGATGACGGGAAACGTCAAAGCGCCATCCATGTATTCCGTTGCACCAAATGCCGTAAGGTTAGGCATTTCCTACCGCCAAAATATTACAATGCAGGCCATCGAGATATCGGGAATCTTACACACCTTGAGTATTGCTTCGATCCGATCACCCGTTACAAAACGACTATTGACCCCTGAGAAACAATTAGTGAGCGTAAATAAAGGACGACGAGCGGGTGGGTGTACCTTCTTCTACAGACCGTCGCATCCCAATGGTACGAAAGTGGTTAAAATCGAGGTGACGCACGAAGCGTCCCGGACGAGGGTCATAAGGAGTGGGAACTATAACTCATTTTTAGCATTGGTTTGGAAAACAGATGGACAAAATCTACCATATACGCCAGGCTCCGTACGCTCCATAACATTTTGTACTGCCTTGCTTATAGACCTCATGATCTTCCACCGGACAGGACTTTGGCTCTTGGCCCTGAGACGCCTTGGGCTTGGGTCACGAGAAGCTGGGGGGGAAAGTAATTCTTGTGGTATGGAACTATCAGGGCCGCTCAATGAAGCGAGAATGCTCTCTTCAAATTCCAGTGCGGCCGCTTTGTTTTGGGCAGAGGCATTCGAAGCCATAGCTGCATCTGCAGCTGCTTTGATAGAGTTGCCCACGGCCAAAGCGGTTTGTTCTACCGCCACATCGTCGTCGTTCCAGGAAATCTCGTCCACAAGAGCTATCCAACTACGAGGAAGTCGGACCTCGACTCTGCGCCAAAGCCAAGGTGCAGCGGCTTGGTACCAAGCATGATTTACCAAGCAGAGGTTGGCAAGGGTGAGTCTGGTCAATGGCTCAGACCAGTTTGCAGGTGGGACGGAGGAGGGAAGAGAGGTCGGTATGCCATAGTCTTTGAGTACGAGGGGATCGAGTGACGGAATTGAAGCAGGAAGACCTGCAGCGTAAACTTGGGCGCAGATCGCGAAGAATAATTCAGGAGGGAACTGTATGACAGAAACCATGGATGCAGTGCAATGGATCCTCGACGCACCATTGTAAGCCCGGATCCTGGCGTTTATATTGTGTCACTCCAAGCTATGCACGTGATCAACGGCCTGCCTTTATATTTTCACAAGTCAGCCCCCCTTGCGGGGAAGAGGACGAGGGCGCCTTAATGCGGCGTATAATATCATTGCGGGGAAACACGTAAGGTGACGTTCAAGTTCTTCATGAATCCACCGGTCCTTCTGGTTACCGACTCTCCGAATTCCAACTTTTTTTGGTCATGTGAAACGGTCAGTGTCTGACCTTCGTTCCGCCGCATGACAAACTATAGAATATTATTTCAGACGTTCTTCTTGGCTCCGTTTTGTCCCGCGAAGGCGGGACCATGGCCAGCCGTTACAATGACACGAGACGAAAAGTCAATTGGGTTCATTATTCTGCGGACCAGGAGAATCTGGAAACCTCCGACTCGATACGAGGAACAAGAAACCATCAGATTCCTGGACCGGGTATGATGGCCATGAGGCCTGAGGTCGACCGTGACCTCATCGTAGCGACGGCTCGCCCCGTTTGTCCCCTAGATTTATCAAGAACCCGCCAAGTGCATTCAAGTTGACGCGGTGCCGTTTGTAGATGTCTTTCTTTATGTGGTGATTATTCCAACACCCTCGTGGCTAATACCACCAGACATCGCCGACCTCTATGTGTACTTTCCGGCCCATGTATCCGACGTTTGAATGGTAGTAACTTGAAATTATGCATTTTGTGATCCGACATTGTTTGGTCATGTGGCCCATGAGCTTTCACTTACGTCTCCCGACAGAAGTTTTTTTTTGACACATGGCTATACTGTATACACGCCGCAGCTAGCTAGGTCCAGGGTCAGGTACCTGTAACATACATAACCAGCTGATCTTCACCAACGTTCTACAATCCGTGCAGTTAGATCAATTGAACAGAAAGTAATTAGGCAGACGGAAGGGTCTGCACTAAGAGCTAACAATATATACTTAATTTAAGAAGACAAGACCTTTCTGTCATGTACCCTGGAACGTTTGTCAGGTATCCATGTCCCATTCGTCCCACACTGCGTCCCCCCCTACACTCGTCCGAGTAGACAAGTCCGACGTCTCAAGCAATTCCACGATATTCTCGTCCACCCCGTCCACGTCACCTTCCTTGTCTCTCA
>QLPF01000632.1:968-11320 GCA_003314045.1 Hygrophorus pudorinus
TGCTGCATATAATGAAACTCCTTGCTCAGTACAAGTGAGCAAAATAGGTTTGAAACTATCATTACCCTCTTATAAGGGTGAAACAACTCAAGCAGAGTTTGAAAAATATCTTGCGGCCCTACGAAGGCACTTCAAGATATACTAACTGCAGATACCGACCAATTGAGGGTAAACCTACTTGGTACTACCCTCATGGGTGCAGCAGTAGAATGGTTTGAACAAACCATTGATACAAATGATGTCGATGCCGACATATGGACGTTTGACAACGTAGTACAAGCGTTAAAAGAACGTTTTGTTCATCAATCCTCTAGCCAGGATGCAGCGGACAAATTCGATGCATTAATGCAGAATAAGTCAACTGTAATAGAATTCTACAATTCTTTATGGGCGTTTGCCCAACGAATGGTAGAATTACCAGATAAATATTGCATTAGAAGGCGATTCCTGGTTGGTCTCAATGACCACATATCCAACCAGATATTAGAAAACGGTTATACCACTGAACAATCTACTATAGATGACCTGCTAAGGGTTGCACAGCAAGTAGAGGAAGCTTGGTCCTATGCAAGCCGAGGAAAATCGAGCGCAAGCTCAAATACTACGAGTAAACCCTCTACAAATAGTAGTAACCTTATGACTACTGTAACTAAATATTAGCCTTAGAAGCTGTCATATAAATCCAATGGATATACGAAGAAACCGAGTGATCGGTCCTTCATCAACAGGACAACTAATGGTTGAGTACCACTTAGTAAAGGACCTAACCGGTCTAATCAACAGCATATAGCTGCATCTGGAAACACCCAGGCTCCAGCCGCAAAGCCTAAACTGACCGACCAGTCAAATCTAAGGTGTTACTGTTGTAACGGTCTCGGACACATAGTCCCCAACTGCCCTTATCCGGCACAACCGAGAGCAGCTGTAGCTCAAGTAATCGTGGATCAAAATGACAAAGACCTAACATTGGGGAATCACTGGAAGGTGAACAGTACGATCCTGAGTTGTACTTAGAAGAGGACATGGAAGTCCATGAGATTGATCATAACCAGTTAAATGGTCAAGAACATGTCGAAGACATGAACAAATACATGGGCAATAGCGCCGATGAATATAGTCCAAATAACATGGACTATCAACCCGACAAAGAGGAACACCATGTATCCTCATATGCATCAGTGGTAATACCGCTTGAACCTCAATATGAGGCACACACACGTGCAGCAACTATACTGTCTGACACACCCCTTACGGTGTATAGGACGTGAGCATCGCACAAATCATTACCTGGCAAACAGCCAGAAAGAAATTTTGAGAAACCGCTCTCACTCAGCAGATATATTTATATCAACGGATATAAAGTGCATGTCCTGATAGACACCAGCTGTACCACTGACATGGTATCCCCAGACTATCTAGCCGCCATGGGTGAAATACCCTTTGAACTGGAAAACCCAGTACGTCTGCAAATGGCAACCCGAGGCAGTCACTCTCGAATTAACTATGGCTATAGAGATAAGTTAGAACTAGGCAAGTTCAATGCTGAACACTACATAGACGTAGCAAACCTAGACCAGTATGATATCATACTAGGATCAGGATTTATGCGCAAGCATAAGGTCGCGCTTGACTTCAGAGAGGAAAAACACGCAGCGTTTATAATAAATAGCGAATGCCATGTCGAGCATACAGGCGACTTTGGTTCCCCAAAAGGGGGGAAGAAGCTAATACAGCTATATAAACCACCAATGGTGGACATAAAAGTCAAAGCTAATATGGCTTCTACGATAAAAAGAGCTGTCAACACAGTCATAGCCCAAAAAGCTATAATAAATAATATTGCCGGCAAAGGCAAAGAGAAAGAAATGGTCATGGTAAGACCACAGGCTGGCCTGGAAATGCAAATAAAAAGGACTAACCAGCCTACAGCTATGCTGGCTAAGCTACACCGCAATGCAGTAGCAGGACCCAGCAAGGATCCAAAGCTGAAGTGACTTGAAGGTCACAATGAAAAGCCAACGGCAGATCATGGCAAAAAGCCAAGTGAACAAGTGGACACACAAGTTCACCATAAGCAGGCCGGCAGACAGCCATTGATAGACATGAACGCTCATGCAATACTGATCCAGAAATGGACAGAAAGCATAAAAGACCTAACAGTCCCAGTGCCTTTGGAGATGCCTCCCATACGGGAAATTTCGCATGAAATAAATTTCATTGACAAAAGCTATAAGCCTTCATATCACATGCTGAGATGTCTGGATGTGCTCCACCCCGAGCTAGTGGAAAAGGTAGCCTGATATGAGAAGGCTGGATGGTGGAAGCGAACCATGACAGATAGTGCAGCTCTGCTACTATGTGTCTACAAGAAAGATGGATGGTTAAGAACTGTGGTAGATGTGCACAAGCGCAATGAAAATACCATAAAGGATGTCACTCCTTTCCCAGATCAAGACAGTATCTGTCATGATGTGGCTTGCAGTATGTACCGTACCAAATTGGACATGTCCGACGCATATGAGCAAGTACGCATCAGAGAATCAGATGTGCCCAAAACGGCATTCACTACCATATTTGGTATATTCGTGAGCTACGTAGTTCAACAAGGCAATTGTAACGCACCTTCTACATTTCAATGTTTAATGATGTTTATATTCCAAGAATATATAGGACAATTTGTCCATGTATATCTGGATGATATATTCATATTCTCTAATGGTCTAGAGAATCATGAATGACATCTACAGCTTGTCTTTGACAAGCTGCACGAAAGTCACTTATTTCTAAGTGGTAAAAAAGTGGACTTATATTCCACACAAATGGACTGTTTAGGTCACATAATTACCGATGATGGTGTACTACCTGATGAGGACAAGCTCAAGCGCATTTGCGAATGGCAAAGACCTAGAGACTATAATGATGTACAGCGTTTTCTAGGACTAGTACAATATCTAGCCTAGTTTATGCCCGTATACTAGCCCTTTATCGGGTATGACCCATAATCATTGACCCTTTGTATGGGCTCCATTACACAAAAAGTGTTTTGAAATGATAAAAATCATTACTTGTAATACACCAATATTAAAACCGGTGGATACACAAAAACCTGACCCTATCTGGGTTGTATGTGATGCCTCCACAAGGGGCATTGGAGTACTTTACGGTCAAGGACCGGAGTGGCGCAGAGCGCGTCCAGCTGGATTCCTATCCAAGAAATTCACACCAGCTCAGTGTAATTATCATACGTGGGAACACGAATTAATAGCCATATTAGAGGCTTTAATCAAATGGGAAGATAAGCTCACTGGACAACAATTTATCATGGTAACCGACCATAAGACATTGACCTTCTTCAAATCGAAGATACACATGTCTGATAGACAGACACGGTGGTGGGAATTCCTATCCCGCTTCGAATACGACTTGGTTTACACCAAAGGAACCCTGAACAAGGTAGCAGACTCCTTGTCCTGGTATTATATCACTGACAAATCATCAGAATTACACTCGCTGAGTGATTATGTCAATGTAGACGCACGAATAGACCCTAGCGGGGACTTCACGATGGAAAACCATAAGAATGAACTAAAATCAGGTTTCCCTGAGCCAATAATCGTGGCAGCACAAGGAAAGGTGATAGCTAAATCTTCTATTCAACCCGTTGAAACGGTGCCAATTCACTTGGAATCATCAAGTGATTTAATGGCTCAATTAGGCCAATATTACAAAGAGGATAGCCTCCTCAACAAAATAATAGTGGCTCCCACACAATATGCAAGCTATTGGCTTGACAGACAAAAATTATACACAACAAGTCGTGAAAATAAAATGGTATTGTGCATCCCAGATGCATTATGGAGAGGGAGGAGGATTCCCGAAGTAATAATTGATAATGCTCACAGCGTATTAGGCCATATTGGCCACGATAAGACCCTAAATTACCTTAGAAATTGGTACTGGTGGCCCAAAATTATGCGCGATATGATCACGTTCTGTGAATCATGCGGCAAATGCCAAATGATAAAGACAAGTAATCAGCGCCCAGCGGAACTGTTACATAGTCTACCGATTCCTAATTGGCCATGGGCCTCAGTAGGCATTGACTTTATGGGACCACTCCCCGAAAGTAACGGATACAACTACATAATGGTAGTCATATGCCGATTAACTTCCATGCTACATTTGATAGCTACCGTTATCACGGTAAAAGCTATGGAAGTAGCTGAGCTCTACTATAGAGAAATAGTCTGTTTACATGGATTACCGGAATCGATAGTCTCTGACAGAGACTCTAAGTTTACTCCCAAATTTTGGAAAGAATTACACCGTATTACCGGTGGAAAGTTATTAATGTCAACAGCATTCCATCCTCAAATGGATGGTGCTACGGAACGTTCAATATGTTCAATTAATCAGGCACTCTATGCCTTTGTAAACGATAACCAAACCGATTGGAATGACAAGTTGCCACCCATAGAGTTTGCATTTAACTCTACAGTAAATAGCTTGTTGAGCTTTGCACCTTTCGAGTTGAATAGTGGCTGGATGCCAACTATGCTAAATACTCCTATAATGGATATGCCTTATGAGGGTGTTAAGCAATTCACTGAACAAGCGATACAGAACCTTGAGGCAGCTCACAATGCTATAATAGCTAGCCACATAACTCAAACTTATCATGCTAACGCACATAGGAGAGACGATCCTATCATCCCTATAGGCGGTAAAGCCTACCTTTCAACTAAGAACTTAAACTTGCCAAAAGGCAGAGTCAGAAAGTTATTGCCCAAATTCATTGGGCCATATAAGGTGCTTAACAGCAACCCTACCAAATCTACCTATATGATAGAATTACTGGAAGAACTCCGTATACGACACGTCCACCCAACGTTCCATGTGAGCCTGTTAAGGCCCCATCAACCTAATCATGATGATTTATTTCATAAGAGGGAGGCTGACACGTTTTACAACTTCGGCACAGACCCAGACCACGAATGGGTCGTAGACGAGATAATTGGCCATAAGTGGTCCCCCAAATTATCATTTAACATCAAATGGGCCTATGGTGATTACACCTGGGAACCCTTAGCCATAGTGGCTGAGCTAGCAGCTCTTGACCACTATCTTGAACTCCATGGAGTATCTACACCACGGGAGTTATCCTGGAACAAGCACACTGAAAGCGTGACAAGTCGCAACTGAGTGAATGCCAAATATGGCAGTGTGGCAATTGCCTGCCATATGCAGCAATGTGGCAAATACCCACCAAACACCATAGTGTGGCATTCAAACTCCGATGCCCACGGGTATAAAAGGTTGATTACAGCTCTGCTGTAATCCTCCTCACCTAGTATCCACATGTCCTACTGAAGCCCCCACCAATCGCCCAGTTGTGGGTTGAGCTCACAGTCCCGATCCCGCTCATGCGGTAAAGAAAAAGGCTTAATAGCCAAAGTCTACAGTCTCTTGGGACATCATTCACGCTCTTTGCATCATAGATGCAGGGAAACCCCCACGATCGCAAGCTTAACTGCTTGTGTCCTACCTCCAATGGAGATATACCCTATGCTGCACGTACTAGTGCACCCCAAACGATGCAATTTGTGCATTGATTATGTCACCCACCTGGTGGCACAACATGATAATGGGGCTACTGAAGCCCTGTATGAAAAGCAATGTGCCTATTGGCACAAACAACTTCACCAAACGGTGTGGGAACAAGGCTACGATTACGGCTGCGCCGATGTGCACAAAGATAATGTGCAATTGCACAACCAAATCGATGACTTTTACAATGAAGAGCAAAGGCTCAAAGACAAAATAGCCAGTTTGGAAAAACAGCTATCGGCTCAGGCCAATGCTGTGCCCTCACAGGCTCTGAGTGAAACTCAGCCCTCGTTGCAAGCTCACATCGAGGTCAAACCTCCTACCCCAACCAAGGGTAAATCAATGGACTACACCCAGTCTGGCCCTACCATGCCCGTACCACCTGCGACTTATTCTCGCATTGATGATGAACCCTACGAGGGTATGACCATCGACCAACTGTACTCTTTGGAGTACGACACGGCCATTACCCACTCTATGGAGCAGTCCCAACCCGGTCCACTACCGGTTGTCATGCAGCCTACGGTTGGGCCATCCTACGCTCAGACTGCAAATCTTGCTTGATTCATAGTCCCTTCTAAATCAGCTGGCCCCGTTAGGGAGATGAAGCCCTTGCCTAGCGGTAAAATTAACTCCTTCAAAGTGAAGGTAAAACCATCATCGGTCATTGGGCCACCCATGCCTATGAGACTATTCTGAGAGGGAATACCAGTAGCCTTCGGAGCTGGCAGTAACTCGTCATTATACCCCGACTCCTTATGGAGAAATATCAAAGGCCCAGAGCTCTTTCCCACAAAGAAAGGCTCTTTAGCCCAACCTCCGGCCATTGGCCCTTCTCACCCCTCCTTCAGGGTGCTCACCGAAGAGGCATATGAAATTCTGTTTGACCAACAGTTGCTCACTCAACGAGCGCTAATAACCCTGGCATTGCAAGCCAAGGTACTACCACCTGCGGGCAAACAAGCCCAATATCCAGTCGATAAACTGGTCATCAACCATAACAACGTGCCTAAGGCAATTTGTTGTGATGACAAAAACCGATATCGATCGGATGACCTAGCGGTGTGGCAATTCCTTCAGGATGGTGTGCCTGCTGGATCTGCTCGCAGAGCATTCGAGCTTAAAGCTCTTGAAATACTTGGCAATGGCCAATACTTGGGCTCGGTCGCCCCAAACACCATTCCCCGATTCTGGGAAGCTTGTCACTTCCCTGATGATAAACCTTCTGACAAAACTGACATTGCCACCCACTATTACCAAAGTGGGCTAGGCACTACTGTCTATGAAACCATGTTCCATGGCTATGCAGAACGTGCCATCCTTGCATGTGCTGAAGCTGGCAGACCCACATCACCTGTGGATTCTACCACTCCCATCCCTGCCTCATCAGCATCTGCTACCGGCTCTATGGTATTGCTAGCCTCCATGCTAGCACCACCTCCGGCTTGTGTCGAGAAACGGTGCGCTGAGCCAATTAAAAGATATGGCAAACAGCCTAAACACGGCGTCAAGCCTATGACGGCAAAATATATTTGTGCTGTTGCATCCATCGAGGAGCTTAATGCCCTCTCTGTCTTCCAAGACAACAAACCCATCGAGGAGATCCTTGAAAACGCATATGTGATATATGCCGAAGGAGGCGATCAAGACTCAGCAGACAAGCTTCTACCAGAGCCTTGTAACAGGCGCATCAAGCCTACGCCCAAACCTCCGGAACACATCGTTGATCCCGACACCCTCATGGGCCCATGCTAATTTAGCATATTACTTCCTCTTAAAGGGGGGAAGAGTGTAAGGAATCCATGATTCCTTGTTACTTTCATTAATTTTCTTATCCTTTTGTTATTATCTTATTATCTTTATTTACTGTGGACATGTGTGCCACAATGTACACATGTACAAATATAACCTTATTACACCGTCCACATCGCATGATAAAATATAACTATAACTACTACCACACTCATATAACTGCATAACATTCATTACCCAAATATACTGATTTGGATCTGTGATTGGTGCATAGTGAGTATTCAGTTCTTATAAGATTCATTCAACTTGTACTAGGGCTTTAATTAGCCCTACACAAGTTTATAGCCAATGAGGACAATAAGAGGTTCTAATAGACAATGGATCAGCTGATATGTCACTTTCTTGTTAGAGATGGATCGGCCAACATTGAGATTTCTCATTGCAGATGGGTGGGCCAATATGGCAGTTTCCCATTGGAGATGGGTTGGCTGATATTGTCTTTACTCATTTAAGATGGATGGGCTGAGATTTCCCTTTCTCATTACAGATGGATCGGCCAATATTACATTTGCCATTGAAGATGGGCAGGCCAATGTCTCTTTGACCTTCACCTCTGGCTCTCATTGCCAGTGTGTTGACCGCCAATTGTACAACACCTCCATGTTGTAGCTTACTTACGCAACACCCTTGTTAGCCAGTCAACATGGATCAATCTCAAGTCCTCACATTCACAGACATGGTCTCACAATATCTGGTTGACCTATTCAAACACAAATTACAGCAGCACCAATCGGAAACCATGGACAGAACAGGGAACTCAATGCAATCTATCTGGATCACACTGATTGTCCCACCTCTGTCTGTTTCTGTTGATCTAATGACTGATTGTGAATGCATTGCACACTGTTTAGTAAAGGCATACCAAAACCCATGTGAGTGCCTGTCGGTCACCGAACGCTTTATATGTACTGAGCTTCACATGATCTCAGCCATTATACCATGGGTTATGCAGTTCAATATTGTGATCGGCTATCAATCCATGAGAATGGCCGTAATGAGGATAAAGAGGCTGCCATTTCAAAGGCATACCCCCCACTATCGGTCTGATCAGACAGCATTATTGATTCTCCCACTATGATTGTTGAGATGCATGGAATTATCCTCACTTGGTACTTGCCAGATGTTTTGCCCTCAAGTAGACAAGTAAGTACACCACCACTATGGTACAGATGAGATTCACAATGACCATAGATGACGATGTGGAATGCAACACGACATCTAGGCCGGATGTTTGAGAAGTACTGACCGAAGACCCATTCTGGCATCTTGGAGAAAGTCATCGGCTTTTTTACAAACCTACCAATGAGTGTGTGTTATGGCCGCCTGGATGTGTTGACATGTGGTTCCAACAGGCTCATGAGGTATGAGCTTTCTCTTGCCGGCATGAAAATATGTGCTAATAAAGTGTCAGAACATCCTGGATTGGCCATTGGAGATCTCAGCCAGTTTGAAGGCCAGGAATCCTGACTGAGGGGGAAATAAATGGTGGCAAGCAATGTTTGAGACATCAGCTTTAATGAGTGCAATCTTAAGGGTGATGCATCCTACATTGTATGAGAGCAGCCAAGAGATGGTGAAGAAGCTATGGCAGTACCCAGAATTACAGCCGACACTGGAGTACTGGCCGTCAGTCTTCAATGCTGTGATAATATTAAGCAACAGAGAGATGCCATTCCATGGGGACAACTATTCCATAGCACAGTGGTATGCCCTACTAACTACCATCAGGCCATATCAGGATGCCGTGATGGAACTCCTGGGACTAGGGATAAAGCTGTGTTACAACTCTGGGACAGTGGTTGGATTCAGTGGGAAAATAGTTCAGCATGGTGTCGAAGATTGCAAGAGAGACAGGGTCTGTCTTGCTTACTATATGAGAGACAAGGTGCATGAGAGGATGGGTATTGAGGTAGCACAGTGGATGAAGGAGGCATACTACCTAATGTAATCCTACATCAGAATCCTTCGATGGAACCTGAGTGATGCCTGAGAGAGGTGACTGCAAGCCAATCAATTGAGCAAGCCATTACATCCAGGTGCAGAGACCATTGAGGAGCTGAGCAACATCCCAAGCTGATGAAGTTACAGACCTGATTCGTACAACAGGTTGATATTGCCAGCCATTCAAGTGGATCATTCACTGAGCCAAGGTTTTTACTGAGCAAAGGCACTGAGTCCCTTGATGGTACCTACAGCCAATGTTGGATTAAGTAAATCACGTGACGGACCCACCTTGTCTTTCAACCACCATCATGTCTTCAGACCAATTGATGGTATATATTCAAGCTTCTCGCATCCAATCAACACTTCAATATCTACCTCATGGGAAAGACATAAAGCAATGCTGTTTATGGGAGTATGGCCTGAATCAAGAACCTGTATGTTTTTCCAACAAATTGAATTGTAAACAGCACAATCACACATCTGATCATCAGGTCAAGGCAATGTAGGCAATCAGGAATGCCTGGGTGTTGGGGGAGGACATTGAGGTGCCAAAAGTCCTGTTTGACACTATAAAGGCAATAGAGAGCTCTGATGACAAACTGTGGAATATCAAGACCGACACAGTTGCAGGCAATCTGAGTACTCTCTGCAATATCACACACCGATGTTGGTGGAGAGAAGAGGTAGTTGTGGGGGAAGGGGATGTGTATGATGGTCTTACAACATTCTATAGGGTGAGCGTCGTTCTACCTGAAAATATATACCACAGACTGATTGGCACATCCTATTCAGCCAACATTCAAGGACATCAAGGGAGGCAACATCAAAAGCAAAAATGGCAGCACCTTGGGATTGAGCCAGCCGAAGCCAACCTCACTTGCAGAGGAAGTTGAGGAAGTCCAGTATCTGCTTCAGCAAGCAGCCACACTGAGGGTGGCCAAATTTACCGGCAAGCACACACAGCTTCAGCAGTACAACAAAGAGGTCAT
>QLPF01000646.1:9225-26612 GCA_003314045.1 Hygrophorus pudorinus
GGCTTTCTGGCGACCTCTCTCCTCTCTCTTCCCTCTTATCCTCCTCCTCTAACCTTTCGCTTCATCCTCTGGTCTTGTATCTTTACAGGATAACTGGTACTTTATTGTATTTGGTGTCGCCCTGACACATGGCCCTGTTTCTTCATCCAGCATGTATGTAACCTCTGTTCCCCCCCAACTACCGCACTGACTCTTTCGTGGCCCTATTTCCTCCCTCAGCCTGTCAGTCATATTTTGGTTTGCCCCATATCCCATTGTTGACCCTCTAGTGGCCCTGTTTCTCCCCTAGCAAGTACATCATTTGTCTGTTTGGCCTAAATGCTGTCACTGACCCTGTTGTCCTCTGTAGCTGGTATGTATTTAGGCCCCCTTGCCAGAAAACATTTGTTCACTCTTTCCCTGTGGTCTTTCTTATTTAGATTGTGAGTCACAATCTGAACACCTCCCAGCCATTGTTAAATGGGCTTCAATACTTAATTATTCTTTCAGACAGTGTGTTTTTGTCATCTGAAAATTCCTGAAGCTTGCAAATTGACAATCCTTTGGCAGCCCTTCATCCTCAGGAAGTGAGTAGCATGTGATCTCACTGAGGAACAACGTGCTCACTATTGTCCCCTCAGTGGGTATGTTGTTCCTGTATCCAGCAGATGCACATGTTTTAGTTGAGTGCACCATTTGTTTCGTCCACAGAGAGTTTGTGGTGTCATTATATCATCTGCTTGTTATCTGAGGGAATGTTGTTAGAACAGCCAACACAAAAAATGTGAAGTGCATATGTCAACCAGCGTTGACAGTTTGCAAGGTTGATCCAGTGTGCATGCCGATACTTCCCATCTGCTCACATTGACTCATCTCCAATAATTGGTTGGGTAACAGGCAAATTTCCTAGGCACCACAACACGATTCAATTCTGAGGCTATAATTCATTTGTTCTACCTTATGCTTTTCTGTTTTTCTTTTTGCTGATTTCACTCATCTCAATTTCATTGCTTCAACTTCTGTACAAATTACAACAAAATACTTCCTCAGAAACGCTCCCCAATGCTACAAACTGTGTTTTGTTAACCACTTCCCACTAATCTCAAAGAAAAATGAAAAGGAGGAATTTGACAGAATACAAGACCGCTAATTTTCAACATACCCCTCAATGCCCGTTCACGCACACATCTACGGAATTGAAAGTATGACAAAAGCAGCAGTATCACCGGACCAGAACAGCAGTCATGCTCGAGATGCCTCACGTTTACGAACAGGATGCACCACATACCCCTTGCACGGACCATCCACGACATAACCTCCGCATTCTGTGTGTGCGACGCTGCCAGTGCTCCCTTGGCATCGCCAGCCATGCATGGGTGGCCCGCAGAGACAGGCTCGTCGCGCCTCCTAGAGCAAACACTCCCGGTTCGGGAAAAAGTTGTCAGCGTTGGTAGAAATATAGTTTGTCCGTACCTTGTAATACCAGCACGGTTGGCTGACACTTGACGGGCCACAGAGAACGTAACTTCGAGTTTCATCTGGGTTAGTCGCGGTAACACGGACAACTTTTACACAATTGAAGATGGATACGGAGAGCGGAAACGAGTCTCTTTCCATTGCGGTCATGGGCACGCTCAGTCCGAGTCGCAGGTCGGCCACGACCACTGACAATGGCCCGACTCAGGGGCCACGGTTTGTGCGAAGAGAGTGAGATGCTGAGGCCTGAGGACTTGCAGTGACTCGGAAGTTCATTGCGCATTGTTTGGGCTCCTTTTCTTCCTCCGAGTCAGATCCGAATCGTGTTATGTGCCCTTTAACTCAGACAGTATGTTTATCACCTTCGTTGCACGTCAATGATCTGTTGACCGTCCTTCATTCTCAGAAGCAACGGACGTTTTGCTGATGAAGTCTCCGTCGAGGCATTAGATAGCACCATCTTTCCACCCGTCGTCTTTTCTTCACGAAAAGTTTCCTGTTAAGCATTCCATCTTCCAAACATCCCATCGATGGACAAGCCCTTGTCTTCAATTTCGTCAGGTGAGAATAATGCGGACATGACAATGGGCCCACGTTTCCTGACTGGCATCTTCAACCCAGAGCTTCACTCATTGCAAATACCCCCGGGAGATGCAACCATCCTGCGCTTCGAGAATGGCGAGCGGACGAAACGTGGTGTCGCGTCAGAAAATGCTGCACTGAATTTGACATATGATCGGAGTGGATGAACACAATCCATTTCCAAAGCGCAGGCCAGCAATCTACGAACTTGACCGTCAGTGTCTCATCGAATTGCGTGTGAACGGTTGACCAAGACGGGCCGCACAATACTGATGTACAACCTGAAGAACGAACACTGGCCGGGGCCAAACTCGGACACTTCGGCAGTAATGCTAGTAATGGTCGGAGGTTGAATTATTTTCTTTAAAAGACTCCGCGCTTGGTCGTTCTTCGTTCGTCACCCCGTCCATGTCGTGCAGACCAACAAAGGTGAGTTTGGATTCTATGGCCTTGCACTCGTCGTCGCTCTTCGTTGTGATGAATACAAAGTCACATTTCAAGCTCAACAGTCTTATGGGACTTCGGTCCCACCTGCTGATCCAACTTCTGCAATTCTGATCCCTTTTTTCTCCTCCCGTTGCGCTTTTCTTTCGTGTTTGCTGACCATTTTGGCCTGGACAGGGATTGGTGTGAACCTGTAGATATCCATGCAAACGCTCTGTATTAATGAGAACGTTCATTTTTTTTTCAACATCCCCGGGCCTTGCGTTTTATCTCTTCTCAAGACTACTGCCTCCTATTCACTACTTCATTCGCTACCCATGGATGATGGTTAGGGGAAACGAGGCACAGATTGATACCGTCCGTCGAACGATTGATACACTGTGGAGCCGTTCTGAACGTCCGTAGAGTCTCGGAGACGAAGACATTATCGTGTAGAATATAATTTCAAGTTCTGCAATGGGAGTCGAAAACTTCAGACTCGCTGAACCCATACTGCCGTGAATACAGCACCTCACATGTTTTTGCGACGCCTTTCCGAGCTCCCTGAAAATTAGTTCAATGCCAAACGTTTTCCATGCCAATGCCGACGAAGGCGGCCTTCTTCCGCGTGCTCCGCGATTTGGTCTCAGCCGGTTCCTGGGATAAAGCATGAGTGGAACGGCTGGGACATCGTGATATAGGCAACGCAGATGGTCGATTAATATTTTTCTAGAGCATGAAGGACCTAGTAAGACAGAATATGCACTGAGAGTACGAAGATGAGTAAGATGAACTCATGTAGATCCAACGATCATCCCCTCGCAACCTTTTTTCCAATAACCCCATCCTTCGCGCTCTTCCTGCCCTTAAAGCTCACGACCTTGTCCTTCTTCTTTTCTCCCTTGCTCGCACTCCTCTTCTGCTTCAGCTCCTCCTTGCGCACGGGGACTGCAACACTGGCATCCGTACCGGCACTTTTGTCTGTGGATGACTCGAGCCCAACTACCGCGGCGGGTTGCTTCACCTTTTTGGACCTCTTCGCAGACTCCTTCTCCCCATCGAGGACAGCCGGCAAAGGCGAGTCGCCAATCGAATTCGTACCTTTAACCTTCCTGGATTTCTTTCCCGACTCCTTCTCGCCACCAAGTACGGCCGGCAAAGGCGAGTCGCCAGTCACACTCACGATATCCGTAGACTCGGCACCCTTGACCTTCCTGGCCTTCCTGGATTTCTTCCCCGACTCCTTCTCGCCACCGAGTACGGCCGGCAAAGGTGAGTCGCCAGTCACACTCGCGATATCCGTAGACTCGGCGCCTTTGACCTTCGTGAATTTCATCCCCGAGTCCTTCTCGCCACCGAGGACAGCCGGCAAAGGCGAATCGCCAATCGAATTTGTACCTTTGAGCTTCCTGGATTTTTCCCCCGACTCCTCGCCACTGAGGACAGCCGGCAAAGGCGAGTCCATAGTCACGCTCAGGACAGATGTGGACTCGGCACCTTTCGCCCTCTTGGACCTCTTCCCCGATGCCTTTTCCCCACCGAATACCGCCGGCAAAGGCGAGTCGCCAGTCACACTCGCGACATCCGTAGACTCGGCACCTTTGACCTTCGTGGGTTTCTTCCCCGACTCCTTCCCGCCACCGAGGACAGCCGGCAAAGGCGAGTCGCCAGTCACACTCGCGACACCCGTAGACTCGGCACCTTTCGCCCTCTTGGACCTCTTCCCCGCTGCCTTTCCCTCACCACGGAGTACCGCCGGCAAAGGCGAGTCCCCAGTCGCGCTCGCGACATCTGTAGACTCAGCACCTTTGACCTTTTTGGACTTCTTCCCCAACCCCCTGTCTTCATCGGGTACAGCCGGTAGTAAGGGTACGTCCGTAGACTCGGCACCTTTGACCTTTTTCTTCGGCTTCTCGCCATCATCGTCCAAACTTCTCTTCTTTCCCTTGTTCCTTGGCGGGTCTTCCGTAGACGACGACGTAGCCTCCTCGTCGGCATCCTCAGCCTCATCATCGATCTCCATACCGGCCCATCGGCCTTCCCCGCCTTCAGTGGCGCCAAGCGAACAGTTCCAAACCGGTAAACTAACACTCGAGTTTGTCTTGATGTGAAGACTTTGAATATTCGACCAACCTCCTTTGATATGAGAAGCTACGGCGGGGAGGGCGCTGGTGAGGTTAGCGAGAATGTGAGCGGGCGATTGCGAGAGTGTTGAGATTTTTATTGAACTGCGAAGCATGGGTAAGAAAACGAGAAGACAGACGTAAATGGGTACGCACGTGCACGTTCCTCTGTTCTGATGCATGTATGTCGATGATATTGCACGCTCGAGTTCGGACTTGAGGTCCTTGCCGGTTAAGCGGACGGGGATTGGTTGTCTGTGATTTACTGCCGTCAGAAAAGGCAAAAAGGGCCGGAAAGCGCCTCACTTTTTGGCCTCGAACCATTTGTTCCCAAGTAACTTCGGCAACAATGGTATGACTCGTTCATCAGCGAGAAACATCCCGTTCTCCTTGAGGAGTAACCTCCGCGCCTCGAACGGCTTGAACTTTCCTTTGAGCTTCTCAAGTCCCACCACTCGCGATATGAATTTGACGTTCTTTGATTCAAGAAGATCTTTATACTCCCGCTGTGGGTCTTTAGTGATCAGACATATCGGTGTCGTGCGTGGATCGACCAAGGGGTGTACGATAGGACTATCCGCAATCAATTAACGACTTTCAGTGTATAAGTTGGAAGTGCATAGCGCACATTTTGAAAGGTGTGAGCTTCTTCTCGGGGTGCATCTGCTTAACGGCAACAACGAGCCAGACGTGCTGCTCCTTCCGGGGTAAAAGCTCGTTATCCTGTTGTTTTTGCTCCTTTTTAAGCTCGTGGCCGCACAGGGCATCGATGGCGAGCTTGCATTGGCTCGTCGAGACGTGGTCGTCGATCAGGCTGTCTGGCGCGGGTTTGGCCATAATTATGAGCTCGTCCAAAAAAAAATCAAAGGAAAATTGTGAAGGCTCCAGCCAAACAGGAACAAACACCCTTCTTCGCAATGCCAGATTCAACCGAAGAGATTGCTGAGGAGATCGTCGGCAACGAGGGCTCTGGGAAGGATGGGGAGGTCAAGTACACCATGGAGGAGAGGAAGGCCAAGATGGAGGAGCTGAGGCAAAAAATGGTGTGTCGCCAACCTTCTCCACAGTTTGCACTTCCTCATCCACAGCCATTGGTAGCGCGTATCCTCGCTAGCAAATCGGGCATCACTAATCGAAGAGAGCTCAAAAGCAAAACTGACAGTCCGTGATGCAGCACGGCTAGAAAAGCAGCGGAAGCTCGCGGAGGTTCTACGGTCAAAAGCGGACGCCGAGGAACGCGGGGAGGATGTGGAACGGGAGAAAAACTGGGAGTGGACGATTGAGGAGAACGATTATTGGGAGAAGAAGAAGGCGAGGAAAGCCAGGCGGGCAGATTTCGAGTTTCATGGTGCGTTTTGGTGTTTTTTTTCTCGATCGTTTACTCATGCTTGCTTCCTCACCACAAAGATGATGCGCATGCTGCCAGACGGCGGTACAAGAAGGACCTTGACCTGATTAAACCTGACTTGGCAGCTTATAATCGACAAAAGGAAGTCGCAATGGGGCTGGCTCCCGGTACACTTGTGCGACCCGCCCCTTCATCGTCCATCACGAGTTTCAATCCCACGGGATCACGGTCTATGCTGGTACGTTTATGTATCTCTCTCCATGACTACCCGTACTTACGAGGTCCGGGTAAAGGTTGTGCCAACGAGTCAACAGCAGCAGCTCGCAGCCGAGAACCTTTACCGTGATGCGAATAGTCTGATCTACGCTGACAGTGAACCGACTGAGGATGCGATTGACCGAGTTGTCGGTAAAATTAACCACGAGTGCGTTTCGTGTTTCTTTCTAGTAGTCGACAACACTCACGTTACTCGTAGTATCGACAAGAAGGGCAAGTTCTCGCGCAAGCGACTGAACGAGGACGAGGGGGATATCACATACATCAATGAGCACAATCGGGTCTTCAACAAGAAGGTCAGAGATTCTGTCGCTAGCCTGTGATTAATCGTTGACGTGGTTCCTTTTAGATTGCACGGTACTACGATAAGTATACTACGGAGATACGGGCGAGTTTCGAACGTGGTACTGCCCTCTGATCGTTGGGCTACGGCTATCGGTCGCAAGGCCTATTGTATTCTGTACTAGACGAACATTTTATTTATGTGTAAGAACAAGAAGGGCTCGAGCTGATTTCCGTGTGTACCGTCCAAACTTTGCCTCATGGTGTATTCGAAGCGATTTACAGTTAGAACTCAGATCACTTCCACTTGAGCGTGGCCGACACCGTGCACCGGTGGTTTGTTGATTAGGCAGAAAAAGACCCTGTCTGATGGAAGATTTCAGTATCTATCCCCCGCTGAGAACTCGCAACCAGGAAGCGTCCAATGCCCAGACGGTTGTAGAGAGGTGCATCTTTTGTTCGGTTCTTTTTAGCTCCACCTGGATAAAGCGCAGTTGATTGATGGCGATGGCCCCGCCATATTCTCGTCCCCACGTTCTTTACGCACAAGTCAGCTGTACACGGCTCACAATATCTCACTCTCTTCGACACCGGTATGTCCACCAACCCCAAGCCTGACTTGGTTGTATTCGCCACATCCGACCCCAAAGATCCCAAAAATTGGTCACGAAATAAAAAACGACTCGTTTGCGTGTACATATGTACTCTGGCGTTCTGCGCGTGAGTTCTACTAGTACGACCTCATTCACGAATATCAGCTGACGATGACCCAGCATATTTGGTTCATCGATCTACGTAAAGTCACTTCGTTGAGGTACGAGTGACTGCTAATTCAGACAACAGGCTACCTCGGAAGTGCAGATTCGGTTGACTTATGGTGCGAGTGCAGTCACCGCCAGCTCTGGCTTGACTCTATATGTCCTTGGGTTTTCACTCGGCCCGTTGCTATGTGAGTCACGGTCCCGACTCTTGTTCTGTGAGAGTCGATCAACTGAGAAAGGACGTGCTGACAGGGGGTAATTCCCACCATTCTTGGTCGTTTTATGGCTGATGTGCTTGCGTTGTTGAGGTCCAATGAGTGAAATGTATGGGAGGAA
Organism: Hygrophorus pudorinus; assembly: GCA_003314045.1. Classification (NCBI taxonomy): domain Eukaryota; kingdom Fungi; phylum Basidiomycota; class Agaricomycetes; order Agaricales; family Hygrophoraceae; genus Hygrophorus; species Hygrophorus pudorinus. The sequence goes on from QLPF01000646.1 coordinate 16,812, forward strand.
ACTGCCTTACATGGTCTCCTGGCCATTACTCATCTGTAAGTTACTGATGATCATCGTTGCAAACACTGCGCTAAAACTCCCACTAGTCACTTCAGGTATCAGTGCTTGGGTCAATAATCTCCCCATCATCCTCATCTGTCAGTAAAGTCCCGGTCGACAACTGAGTTGTCAAGATTCTGACCCGTCTTCAGTCCGTTTCTTGGCTGGATCTTGTGCCGGATGTGCTGTCAATAAGTGCGTAATTTCGTGTGCATACTCAACTGCGAACTAATCGTCGGTAAATTTAGTGGCGGCGGCATCATGTCCGAGTGAGCGTCGAACAACGGACGAATATGTATACCTGGACTGACATCTTTCCAGCATGTATAACATTGTTGATATGCAGGCCCAGGCAGTTGGTGAGTAGAAAGGTTTGTCTCTTGCGTAGTCTCGTTGATTAACTTCGCCACAGCCATTACATGGTAGTACGTGGATTCTGCATTTTCCTCTCTGCTGCGGGGCTCTGACTTCCGCAACTTGAAGTGCTGTATGTATATTTGCTGGATCGTGTGTGGCTCTTCCCATTGGATTCTTCATTGCAGTCTACGCTGCTCCGCAGTGAGTCGTTCACGGTGTTCGATCAAACAGTTATCTCACAAGGCCATTACTCCCAGCCTCTGGCCCCTACGAGTCTTCTTTTTCTTCGTCATCGCTATGTGGCCGCTAGTTATACTCTTGCCTGAAAGTCATGGGCCTACTCTCCTTGCTGCGCGATCGAAGTATCTGCGTGAACAAGGAAGGCCAAACGCACGAGCCGCTCATGAGATGAAACACCAGACAAAAGCTGACCTCTTTAAAAGCCACATCGGAAGACCGGCGGGTAAGTTTCGACCCTCTGGTTATCTGTAACCCAGAAATGATTGTCCGATTGAAGGCATGTTTTATCGCGAGCCAATCGTGCAAGGAGCTGCTCTGTGGACATCCCTAGCGTATGGCATCATTTAGTAAGATCAATATTACCACGCTTCTCTTTCAACCACTGATCAAATTACAGTCTTTATTTCGAAGTATACCCCGCAGTATTTTTCCAGCAAGTAAGTGTCCTGCCACATCACTCTTTGGGTGAGTGACTCATCAATAGGCTCGCACGACAGCACCACTTCAAACTTCAATATACCGGTCTGCCTTTCTTGGCTTTGGTCATCGGTATCCTGGGGGCCTCCGTGCCTTATCTTCGCCTCGTGCGTCTCTTCCAGTCCTTGCGAATGCCTACGTGGATCGTGCCCCCAGGCGTGGCAGGTCCTGAAACCCCCGAATCCAGATTGAAATTAGCCCTGTTTGCATGGTGGGAATCTCCTTTCATCGGAATCGGCGTATCTGACTTGTACCATAGCGTCCTAATGCCAATATCGCTGTTTTGGTTCGCTTGGTGCGTCACTCTGCGCTGTTCTGGTCCAACGTCGCTAATATGTATTGACAGGACGAGTGGAAGAGGAACTCACTGGATTGTACCCACTCTGGCTGGCGCCCCATTAGGGTTTGCCGTGATCACCATAGTGCGTTTGTGACACTCCACGAATATGATGAATGACGTTGCTAACGTGTCCAATGCATAAGTTCTTCACGTTCCTGACCTAGTAGGCAACTTGCTGTTGTCATGTGATATTAAAATACACTGACGCCGTATCCTGTTGTCCAGCACCTCTCAAACGTACACCATATATGCTTCTAGCTCTGGCGCCTGCAACACCTTCGCCAGATCTCTCGTCGGCGCAATCTTCCCAGTCGCGTCCCATTCCATCATCCAGAACCTCGGAACAAAATGGGGCGGTGTGTTGTCAACTTCTGTACAACGGCACCAGTATTCAGATATTTTCCTGATCGTGCAGTCTCGTTATTGGGCTTCTTGTCACTAGCATTCATCCCCATCGCCTTCGCCTTTCTACGATACGGCGAGATACTAAGAGCTCGCTCACCGTACGCCCGAGAGGCAAACGGCATCGTGGCGAAAATGCGCGCCCAGGCTGCCGAGGCGCAGCGGGCAGTGGCACAGGCTCGACCAGCGTCCATCAACACGAAGAAACTTAGTGACACCGAATCGGAGCAGTTCCTCATGATGCCTCTCTCGGCAAAGGATACGTCTGTGCCAAAGTCGGAAGCGTCGGACAAGACGTCAGGGGACATGTCAGTGTTGTCGGAACGGATATTGACGGAACAGGCGTCACAAAAGATGGCGGAACCTGTGTCGGACATGGAACCAGTGTCGGAAAGCATGGCGGTCCCAGTGTACAACATGGCAGTGTCGGAAAACATGGCAGAGCAAGTGGCGGAAAGCATGGCGGAACAGGTGTCCGAGGCGCCACCTGGGGAGGTCTAACTTTGAACGCTTGATTCTGATCCAATAAATTATACTTACGGTATACTGATATACTCAGTTGTGGCAGTCATTTCACAATTGTGTAATATGCGATATATTCGGAGGAACCAAAATGCGGACAACCATCAAATTGATAACACCGTTCCTTGTGCCGCCACCAGCGATCGTCGCCAAATCGTTCGACGAATACGTATATACGAAAGATTCGCTAGTATCAGGCCAGCCAACGTCACGCACTGATCACTCGTGTATATGTGGGTCTCGCAACGGTGTCCACGACGACCCATGTACCAACTGGCGGAAATCGAGTTCAGTTACTCGTCTGCCGATAACAGCAGTCCCGAGCGATGGTAGTGCGGAACTCAGAACAACAGCTCCGATTGTGTTCCCAGCATCCAGCCATTCACTAACCTTGAGAAACCAGCCTCTCGCAAATGATCAACAGAGTCTTGACTGTGAGTTGACAACGGAAACGAGCCAGCAGTGTCCGTGTGCCCGTCGACAACGCCTGTCGCTATCTTTCCACACCCGGATAGTCTGGTCTTCAGAACCGGAAACGATGTGCATGCCGTCGGGCGAAAACATGACAGACATGACCCCGGCCGTGTGTCCCACTAATGCTAACACCACCTTCTCTGTCTCTGCGTCCCAGATCCGGATAGTTTGATCACAAGAACCTGAAACGATGTCCTTGCCATCAGGCGACAGAGTCACGGACCAGACTCCATCTGTATGCGCTTCAAAGGGCTCTAGCGCTACCCTGCCTGCGCCTGTATTCCACACCCGGACAGTGTTGTCCCCAGAGCCTGACACAATCCGCCCGCCATCAGGGGAGAACGCGACGGACCAAAGAACATCGAGGAGCTCGTGGGGGCGGAGGGCGTACCAGGAGCGGGTGAAGTCGTCCTCGAGGATTTGGCCGGTGGAGAAGCGGATGAGGGTGTATTTGGTGGAGAGGGGAGTCGGCGGGTCGGAGAGGCTGGGTTGTTTTTGTTGGTGGTGGTGGCGCGTTGTGTTGTCGTCGGGGGCGGGACGAGTCTTGGTCGTCGGAGTTGGGGTTGAGTGATGGGGGTGCTTCGGAGGCATGGCATTTTGCGAGGAAGTGTTTGAAGGAGCTTATTTTTGAGGAGGGATCAAAGTTGGTGAGGAGCCGTTGGTCGTGGGGAACTGTGTGAGTTGTTAGCAGGGAGAGTGTACAGGGAGAAGAGGAATGAGTAGTTACTGTATTGGTAGATCGGACTTTATATTCCAACGAATATACATCTTCAGTCAGTCATGAGTGCATGATCTTGAACCTCGGTCCAAGACGTCCCATGCACGAACTGGCTGAAATTTAGTTTAGTCACTCGTCTGCCAATAACAGCGCTATTCCTCGGCTGCCATAGTCCCGACCGATGGTAGTGCGGAACCCAGAATAACAGCTCCCCGTACCTTCCCAGCATCCACCCATTCACCAGTCTTGGCCAATCCTGAAAATGATCACCAGAGTCTTGACTGCACCCCGATAACGTATCCGTCCCCATTTCTTTCTCTGCATCCCAGTCCCACACCCGGACAGTCTGGTCGTATGAACCCGACACGATCTTCTTGCTGTCCGATGAAAACATGACACACATGACCACATCCGTGTGTCCTTCCAATGCCAACACCGCCTTTCCCGTCTCTGTGTCCCATACTTGGACAGTCGGGTCGTAATAACCTGAAACAATGTACTTGCCATCGGGCGAAAACGCAACAGAATAAACGGTACCCGCGTGTCCATCGAAAGGCCCTGATACCAAACGTCCTGTCCCTGCGTCCCACACCCGGATAGTACGATCGGCTGAGCCCGACGCAATCTGCTCGCCATTAGGCGAAAACGAAACAGAGTAAACTAGACCTGTGTGTCCCTCGAAACGCCCCGGTAGCTCGCCTGTCTCTACATCCCACACACGGACAGTTGTGTCCATAGACCCCGAAACAATCTTCTTGCCGTCGGGTGAGAATGCGACGCACATGACTGAATCTGTGTGTCCTTTGAAAGGCCCTGACACCACTTTCCCCGTCTCTACGTCCCACACCCGGACAGTCTTGTCACGAGAACCTGAAACGATGCGCTTGCCGTCAACCGAAAACGCGACAGACCGAACGTCAGCCGTGTGTCCTGTCAAAGGTCCTGACACCGCTCGTCCTGTCTCTGCGTCCCACACCCGGACAGTCTTATCGTCAGAGCCTGAAACGATCGTTCTGCCGTCACAGGAAAATGCAACGGAAGTGACTTGTCCTTGGTGTCCTTCGAAAGGCCTTGTCTTCGCTCTTCTTGTCTCTGCATCCCAGATCCGGAGTGTCCGGTCAGAAGAGCCTGAGACGATCTCCTTGCAGTCAGGCGAGAACGCGACAGACAAGACCGCACCAGTATGCCCATCGAAAGGTGCTGGTGCTAGCCTTCCCGCCTCTGCGTCCCACACTCGGATAGTCTGATCCAGGGAGCCTGAAACAATCTGCTTGCCATCAGGCGAGAGTCCTACGGAGAAAACCGCGCCGCTGTGTCCTTCGAAAGGCCCTGAAACCTCCGTTGCTGTCTCGACATCCCACACCCGGACAGTGTTGTCCTGAGAGCCTGAAATGATCTGCTTGCCTTCGGGCGAGAATGTCACGGCGAAAATCGCAGCAGTGTGTCCTTCGAAAGGCCCTGTCACCATCTGTCTTGTTTCTGCGTCCCACACACGGATGGTATCGTCAGCGGAGGCCGAAACGAAGCGCTTGCCGTCGGGCGAAAAGACAGCACAGTAAACTTCACGTGTGTGTCCCTCGAAAGGGCCTGAATGCACTCCCGTCTCTACATCCCACACCCGGATAGTCGCGTCATCGGAGCTGGAGGCGATCTGCTTGCCGTCAGGAGAAAACGCCACGGAGTTGACCCCACTTTTATGTCCCTCGAAAGGCCCTAGCACCACTTTCCCCGTCTCTACGTCCCACACCCGGACCGTCTTATCCCCGGAACTAGAAACGATCTGGTTGCCCACGGGTGAAAACGCAACAGAGTGGATTGCACTTTTGTGTCCCTTGAAAGGCCCAGACGCCAACTTTCCTGTGTCTGCGTCCCACACCCGGATGGTACAATCACGAGAGCCTGAAACGATTTGCTTACCGTCGGGCGAGAATGTCACGGCCCAAACCGCAGCAGTGTGTCCTTCGAAAGGCCCTGTCACCATCTGTCTTGTCTCTGCGTCCCACACACGGATGGTCCTGTCAGAAGAGCCTGAAACGATGTACTTGCCGTCAGGCGAGAACGCAACGGACCACACCGCACCCGTATGTCCTTCCAGAACTTTCACATCAACAGGCCAGTCCGCCATTCTTCCAATGTCGACCAAAAGTCGTTGTGGAATTTGGGGTAAATATTGCTGTGATACTGGTGAGTTCGTAGGTGATAATGGCACAGCTGATATATAGATATGAGGAGCACTCCGCGAGATGGCGCTCTGGAATGTCGAGACAAAGGAATGAGCGTCAGCTGCAAATGCCGCAAGCTTCTCTTCGTGACCCTGACAAACAAGGCTGAGACGGCAATCTCAGAGTCGCGTGATATAAACCGACCTTGATCCATCTGACAGCAGTTAATAGAGCTTTTGACGCAATGTCCACCTCTTGTATCAGACTCAAAACTTCTAACCAATACAGGAATTGGACGCGGAAGAACTCCTGGAGCTTCGCCAGAAGGTCAGGCTCAAAACCAGTTTCTTGAAGATGATCTGCCCAAAAACGACACGCGTAAGACAGGGCAGCGGGAATGTGACGGTCGATGCGATCGGCAAGGTCGGGGATATCATCATTGGGGATATGAGATGTTTCCAATCCACAGATATTGAATCCAAGTCCCTCCTTCATTATTTGGAAGCATGCGAGAGCGAGGTTGCGATGGTGTAAGGATACATCAATTGACCAGGGAAGACTCCTACACCGACGTGCGTCGGCGAGATAATCCGGGAATGACGCGTGCAGGGCTCGAACCGCCTGACCCGTACTCCAATGAAATAGACAACGCAAACGCGCCAAGATATACCGAGATGATCGGTAGTCATCCAAGCCAAGAATTCCATCGATTGTTGTATCCGACAGCGGAACTCTTCCAACGACAATAACACCTAATACCGCACGGAAGTCTGTGGCAACGTCATCGTCATCCCACTTGCCAGCCGCACCAAGTGCCGTCCCGTAGAGTGCATCGAGGGCAGACTCAGCTTCTCTGGGATGGGGCTGCAGAAGGATGCGGAGTCGCTGGTCAGGGTAGTGACCATCTGCGATGAATTTGACGGCTGTTGATGCCCAAACGAAGAGGCCGGCTGAAGACCTGGCCAATGCCTGTATCGTCTCTTCTCCCGGCCAGGAGTGAGATAAGGGGAATATGGTATCCTCGCGAAGAATTGTCATGTGATGATGGATATAAGAATAAATGTCTGCGTCGTTTGACTGATCTGTGATATCGAGCTCTCTGGCCACGATATTATCACAACGTGAGAAAGCGCCTTCGATATCGGGTTCTCGGCGACTGGTGATTAGAAATCGAAAATAAGGCGGAAAATGTGCCAACTCCCGGGCCAATAGTCTCAAAACTTCCTTCCGCGATACAAGATCACCACACTCGTCCAGAGCATCAAGAATGACGACGAAAGGGCCTTGCGCGTGCAGTTCAGTAAGAGATCCGAGAGGCTCAAGAAGCAGTTTTGTAAACTGAACACGCATGGATGCTTCGGTGACTCCCGAGTCGCGCCCAATAGATTCACAAATAGCAGCGTGTATAGAGGGATTAAAACACGCAAGCTTGAAGGCGAGCGTACGGATGACAACCGCCGGTTGACTGTTTGTAGGGTCGTTCCTGTCAAAAAACATGAATGCGCCGAGCCTGTTGAGCTCCCGAAAATATTCCGCGATCGTGGTTGCGATCGTACTCTTGCCTGACCCAGCAAGACCATACAGCCAGAGCGTGTTTGAGTCTGTGGAGGGTGTCGTCAGCCAATCGGTGACCCACTTGAGAATCTCCTGGCGAGTCTCGGGCAGACACTCTGGGCGCAAGAATGCGTCCATTGGAGCGGGATTAAGACGTTTAATGATTTCAATCCCAACTGGAGGCAACAGTGATATCAACCCATCAAGTAAAATGGATATTTGAAGCCGTTCGACCAACCTAGCTTCTCCACTTTTTCGAGTGTTTGACTCGACACGAAAGCGGCTTGAAGGGTAGTGCCAGAATCAAAATGTTGCTTCAATGTTTTCAGGTTGTCTGTCAGATCCTGAATGGCTTGACTGGGGTCGATAACTGCCTGTGTGGCCGCTCTACCTGGAGGAATTGTGGTACTGGCATATATACAGGAAAATTGGGTGACGATTACCTGCAAACCCACGTCCCGTGTATTCTCGGATGAATATAGCACACTCGACTGTCTGCTTGAGTATCTGAGAGACGACGTTTTCCAGCAGCTGTAATTTGTTCGGCAGAGATTGGATGGCATCAACAAACGAGTAGACAGTCTCCATGGTCTCTAGAAGTGTAACAAGTTTTTGGTCCCTGTCTAGTTGACCCTGGATGGCCTACGCAGTGCGTGAGTCAAGGAACACAAGAGTTGAGGAACGGACATACCTTGTACAACGAGGAAAGCACTTGCCAAGCAAAGCTAGCATATGGATGAACCTACCACCACTCAATCAGGACACATTTCCAACTCAGAATAAACTCACCTTCGATGCTTTGTCAACTATCAGGATAAACACGTCGAGTTTCGAAATGACGCTCTGCAATGGCTGCAAGAAGTTGCTATAGTTCGGACTAACGTTGTTAGCGGCGTCAATTACTTGTATAGGCATCGACTGGGCCGCGTCAGCTGCTGTCAAGATGTCACTACGCTCAATATCCTGACGGGCATTGGCGGTAGCAATCGCGCCAGCCTCGGCGCTGTTGAGGGCGCTTAGCTGGATGGTGATGAATCCAGTGGTCGTGGCATGTGCACTGCCTTCCATTGATTTGAGTTGCAAATTGGCGCCTGCTAATGTTCGATAAACATATATAAAAGCAGAATATAGCGACTTACGTTCGCTATTCTCGCACATGCGCATGAGTGAGTTCAGTTCGATCTCGACGTCGCCTAACGAAGGGTTCTTGACAAGGGGGTTAGAAGTCTTGTGCTTGACCGACAGATGCAAAATCGATGTGGGTTTTCCCGATCTGCGGATGCATCACATCAACTCTTGGAACATGCTAGGTCGTCATCGGACTCACAAAGGAAGCCTTTCGTCCCAGATCGGTGTCAAGTTTCGCTTGATCACCCTCGTGTGCTGCATCGATTCCTCGAATCGAACCTTGACATAGAGGTTTGGAGGTCTTGTTCTGTTCCACACAATGTGATTCCCGTTGTAGACTGGAAACAAAATCGAATTAGAAAAAGATGACGGTACAGATGCAGGCTACCAACTTTGCAATTGATAAGATTCAACGTTAGCCATTGTCTTGTGAGTTCTGCGTGTAAGTCGAGTCCACCAGCCTGAGAAACCGTTCCAGAGGTGTATCAGGCCTGCATATCAGGTCCAGGTATCGGTTCTATAGATACCCAGGCTGTTTCAAGCTCCGCCACTCAGAGTCTCGATTTCAGCTACGACTCACCCTTTCCTATGAATGTGACGATGGAAACGTCTGGTTCGAGACGGGCATGACGCGGCGAGTGGTGGTCAATTTCATGGACTTCGCCTGAGACGGCGACTTCGCAGCTTCTGGCACCGGATGCCGTAGCAGAGTCAGCGGTGCATGGGGAAGAAAGGCACCTGCCAGTGCGGACGGCGAAGCCGCCAGGGAGCTTGTAGCGCAGACTCTCGTACTTGGGTGTGCGTGGCGTGGTGGGGAGCGGCGGGTGAGTGGCTCGTCCAACTCATCCCCGAAACATTGCAGTTTGAGTGGAAGTGCGGTACAGATGGATCCGTACCTTTGAGGTTCGGACGATGAATGGTGTTGGGATCACTTGATTTTTTTTTTTTCGTCGAGAATTCACAAAAATGGCACAACATGCAATAAAGGATTTCATTTCATTGCAAGAGCATTTTTCTCTTTTCATGTAGCGACAATACAAATACAGACCAAATGACATTTCTATGCATTACAATACGAGTCCATGCCAGTGAGATCAAATATAACAACCCGCCCATCGTGGGTGCCCAGAGCAACACGATTCCCGTTCCAGGCTACACAACGAGGGTCTGCCGGCCTGCACGAAATGGGAATCCAACAAAGTCGTCGTTGCTGAGGCAAGGAGCAAACCCAGCCGTCGTCAACGATGTAGCCAGAAGTGGGTCCAGATGCACTTGACGAAGCAACAGGAAGGGACCGCGATAACAAGGACTGGGATGAAGTTAGACCAGCTGCAACTGAAGTGGCAGAGAAATGCCCTTCAATGCTGTCGAGATGCACACCACTGACT
>QLPF01000647.1:0-13445 GCA_003314045.1 Hygrophorus pudorinus
ATGTTTTTAGCGGCAGAATATACCACTCGCGAATTCCCCTGTCATTTACGATGCTCGTCGTCTAGTCGGGTTTAGCGAGACTCGGCCAGGTTGTTGACTTCGCGGAACTACAGTGTGTATACCTACAAGTACATGACAGAAAGTTTTCAAGTAATAATCGTGTGGTGTCGTATCGAGTCATATGAACTTCTTCTCATCAAACGTCAGCAGGCCGCTTGTCGTGGATATTATCTTCACTCCCACTTGTGTGATCAGCACTGGCAGAGCGAATGGGGATAAAGGAGGCTGCCAAGGTAAGCCCTGCGAAGAGGAATGTGATCCAAGGAATGATTGCTAGGTTGCGAACTGGCACCGACGATATTCGGATCAGTGCGCAAGGCTGACAACAAGGAAGCTCACCATAACCGATATGTTTATAAACTCGTGTGACCCCCGTTGCACCTTCGGCTGCCTGAATGATCGTCTGCGGCAGCTGAATCCCGCCAATTGAAGCTGCGACCTTGGCGCTACGCGTGGCGAAGAAGTGGTCATAGGGGATGATAGTTGCGAACAGCCAGATGGTACAAAAGGCGAGGAAGAATAATGCCACGCGAGGGGCACGGCCGGTACGTTTTTCATCACGGCCAAACACGAGGACGGCCAAAGAGAACAAGGAGGTCAGGGCTATCAGACCGGAGACGACAGTTATCACCACTCCGCTACTGAATACATCTGTTTTTCAAAAGTCAGAACTATGAAGATACATATCGTAACCGTGGGGTGTACCTTTGATATCAATATCTACGATTGTAGGCGGTGGGACGAAATTTTTGACGCGATCCTTATCTTTGTTGGATTTTACGAGGGCCGTTATGCCTATTGCAGCTGCAATGATACCCCAAGCCAGGGTCAACGCATGGAGGACGAAGAGGAGAGACCTGCGTTGGGTATTGGAAACCATGATGGGGATCGCTGGCCAAGAACCATCGGGTTCTGTCTGTGTTTATATGTACAGTACTATGTTGTTCGATCTTCCGGCAATCATCGTCAGCCACTTCACGTGAACACATATCCACTGTAGATCCGGCTTACCTAAAATGGAATAAATCCAAGTCCCGCGAGGCTCCGATCGATCACGTGATCAACTCATCCGAACTTATCAGGTGGACCACTTGAGCTCGGAGTCGTGCAGTGCCCTATTCTGTTCAGCAACAAGACCCCGCTAGTAGCTTCAATGCAGTCGACATCATTGGTTCTGGAGCGGGATCTTGGCTTCCTATCGAAAGCCCGCACCACAGCCAGTTGGCCCTCCGGATCTAGTCTGGTTGGCATATCAGCCGATGACTTTACATGCACACTTACCGTTAGATTGGTCCAGCACCAGCGACAACGGACCCTATTGCAATTAGGATTGCTGTCCATGCGTCAGGTGAACACGAAGAGCTTCTGAACAAGTCGTCTTGTGAGGCATGCTTGGGTTGTCAAATTTGCTGTGGTCATATAAAACACTATGTTACACAAATATATACACTTTCTGCCTATTAGCGCAATTCGAGAAGTTTCGGACGTGTGACACACCGCCATAAGATAGAAAGAATCACGGCCACCACCAACTCACGAACTTGCGAAGTATCCATAGAACCATAAACAATCCAACGATAGCGATGATGATATGCCAGGTCTTGAGTCCACCTGGACCTAGACCAAATACCTGTCCGGCCCGACGAGACGTTTGCGCCAAGGTCTCACCAAAGGACGTGAAATGGCTTCCCTAAGATAGTAGAATCAGTACTACGAGCGTGTTCGTCGTTCTGGGGGGGAAATGAGCGAACGGTGTCATCCAGTGTCAGGTTCTGGCGCTCGACATCGTCGTTGATGTCAGTTGTAATCTGTTCTTGTCACCGTAAGCTGTAACGAATGAAGCGACAGAGGTTTGAGACCACTTACACCACGCAGTGTGCGGATCTTTGAGTGAAGTTCGTCTAGGCGTTGGTCATTTTGGGTTTCATAAGTGTCCTCGACATGGTCTCGGGAGGTTGACATGGAAGTTTGCACGACCGGGACGTGGCGCGTGCCAGTGGCGTGTGCCGAGACTCCGCGTCGCCCCGAGGTGGCCTCTATACTTCCTGCCAACGTTCTGCTCAAATTCATGCACGACAGCGGCGGGCTATGTACTCAGGCAGCTGTACTGTCCACTTGTAAGAATGCGTAACCTTTATGGTGTGTCTGCCAGTTCTTGCATTTTTAAAATCTCCTATAATCGCACCAAGAATCTATACTAGATGAGCCGTTCTCAACTCTCCTTGTCATTGAGGATGGCCAAGGTCACACTGGGTCGAGTCGTTCCCGGGTTCCGGGAGATCCTGCGTTGCGCAACCCGTTTGCTCTTCCCCTCTATTCTGCTGCTCGGCCGTTCAATCGACATGATAGTGGGGCCGGATCAATCGTAGCTTGAGCATAGCCTGCACAGATGCTTTCTCAACACCGTCCGTCTCAAGCCGTAGTACTCGTCTGGAGATCACCAAATAACATCTATCCGCAATCTTTCTTTTCCGCACATGGTGATCCACTACCCTCGACAAGGAGGTTTCGTGTATATCGGGCACCTCTTCAGATATGCTCTACGCACGTATCCCCAATTCAATGGCGACAAGAGCCATCAAACGGGGTGTTTCGATCGTTGAATAAGATGGGCGAGCGAGGGCTGCTGACACTAGGTGTATTTTTGCTATCTGTTTAAGTTGCCGCGTCGCTCGTTGTACACAAGTTTCACATTCTATGTGGTACAGGCGCTTGAGTGGGGAGTGGGGCGAGGGCACCCTTGCCGGGGAGCACCCCAGAACGTTCACTGAGGTATGTACAGCAATTTTAACCATCTTGTCTTGGATGAGGCTCCAGATTTTCATTATCTGTCGGAAAACCAGGTCCCCTGACATTCAACGTGTCGATTTTTCGCCAAAGACCCACGTGAAACCCGACTCCTGAAATTGGTAAGTGAGAGGTATATGCCTGAGTACGCAAGAGTCCTCACGTCCCCAATGATGGAAAAATCGACTCCCTCCACACCCCACTACCGGCAATTTCTGGTTTACCGACCGAACTGATTATCACGATTCACGTAAGTGTCAATGTCTGGCCAATATTATCGGTGTTCAGTTGAGATTCACAAGTGCTCTACTGGCATAAAAGACCGTTGAACTGACACTTGGTTCTTCAGCTAAGTTGCATCCTTTCACAACCTTCCATTTTCACCGACTCTTTCCATGGTCCACATTCGCAAGTCTTCGCGTCTATTTCGCCTCCTCACTGGCAGCTCATGTTCGGTACGATTTTGTGGTATTGGTGTTACGTAGTATTAACCCAAGGAAATTAGAAGCAGGCACCGCTGTAGACCAGCGTCTGTACGTCACTGAAACGATCATCGTTTCCATGCACGAAGTGCTTGTCTTCATTCAAGCTCGACCTCGAATTACAGATAAGGTTTAATGGCCTCAGGTAGGCGCTTGGTAGGCAACAAACGAGCGTTCCGTCAAACCTTGATTTTCAGCGCTGCCCTGGCTACAGTGGCGCGTGTTCACTTTCATAATCCCACATCCTCCTAGGATTCATCGTCCCATGCAGCCTCATACGTTCTCCCTCGTCCTTTTCCTCCCTGGCTCGACCCCCCCGCGCCCATACCCACTGATCCTCCCTCTCACTATTGCAGCCCTCGGTCAGGTCCGGGAAGAGCGGCCCAACAACCTAAGTCCGACTCCAGCTCCGAGTCAACCACCCACCCACGCCCAAGTGGAAGTATCCGGTGGCCAGCGCCCAATATTGGAAATGATAGTTATCAATTTTCTGTTTTGTAAGTCAAATTATTGTCCGCGGGCGGATGTATATTACCTTTGTGTGTGAAAGAAGTTTTTTTAAAATTATAACAAAAACCGAGAAAGATCTGGCTCCAAGGACGAAGCGGGGTGGGAAGGCTCTCCGTCCGTGCTTCACTGGCTATGATACAATATGTGTGCGTAAGCTCAAAATTAGCTGAGGAATATAATTTCACGAGATGATATCGCATGGGGCCTTGGACACGAAAAGGATTGATCTCCGCTGCTCGCATTCGATACCAATAGAGGATTCCAGTGCTGGCGAATGGCACTCTATGCGAACAAGCGCTTCTAGTTCATCTTCATCTAGATATATTACTACGTCACCAGTCATGCGGGAACGATGAAAATTGATGAAAATGGCGAAGTCTTTTAGAGACGCACTGTCCGCCAATCGCGATGGCAAACTCCCGCCAGTAAATCTAGCGCGAATGATAGTACTGCCCTATAAACTAGCCCGGTTCAACACCCTGACGCATAACTCAGATAACTCACTTGGTATTCTCATCAACACTGCGGGCCTCTCCGGTGTAACAAGAATTGATGCATTGTCATCCGACAACATCGAACAAACGAGTGCGAATCGGAACACCACCAACACCTGACTAGTCCTGACTTCTTCCATTCCGTGTAGATCTTTGCTTCGTGATGAAGAATCTCTGCGGTGTCTTTACCGCATCCAATTTTGCAGTACCATACTTGGTTCATGTGCAGGTAAAAGGAGCGCCGCAGCACGACCTCCGAGACGGGCGAGGAGGGCCGTGTACAGACATGTTGTTATGAATGCACATATTCACTTCTTCCTCGATGACGGTGATGGTCTGCCAGTGTACGCGCCAGGTCAGTGGGGTATCTATATCGGATTATCTCAAGGCCAACTTATGCTTGACGTGGAACTTTTTTCACAGAACGAACTCGGCATTTTTTGCGAGAACTCTGCCTCTGGCCCCATGTCTAGTACGTGTCCTTGGAATGATTTGAGCAGTTGGTAAACATTGGAGTCCGAGTCCGACGAGTTGGCTGTGGCAGTAATGTACGGCAGTGCTTATATAATGGAGTAAAAGTCCAGACTTGCGTTTACAACATGTTCTATCGCTGAGTCCCTTGTTACCTCCGTCAGTTCGTCTGCCATCGGCGATGGCTGGATTCCTTCGCAGAAAGTTTACTCAGGAATCGAAACCTAATCCGAGTCCAACTTCAAATCGGCAGGTCCAATCCTCACCGACAGCCACTGGCACAAGTCATGCTCCTCCACCGCCCTTATTCGCAAGATTCGCTACTACCTATCAGATTACACCTGACTCAAAACCTTCTTCGACTCTCATTGTATCCTCCCCGATGCCCCTAGGCCTCCCTAGTCCTACTCGGAGGAAACTAGACCCGGTATTGGGTCCCAACGTCCCGAAGGTCCTCGTAGCCAGTTCTGAACATAGAAGCGTACCGGATAAATTGCCTCAAGTTGAAATTGATCAGTCAGACGTGGCATCGGCAGGTGGCTCTACTGGTCTTGTGACGTCTCAGAGTACACACTCTATTGCGACCACAACTGCCGTACCAAGCCCGCCTGCGCAAATTAGGCATGGTAAGCTCTTAAAGTCAACACCCCGGCCCGCATCACGCGCTATCTTCCTCGACAAGCCCCTTCCAGAGCCTCGAACGTCCGATGCAACAGGCGCACCCCATCCTGCTTCTCCGTTCACTCCAAACCGGCATGCAACTGACAATATCGCACCTTCCCCTCGTGTTCAACCGAATAATCACAACTCTACACCGGCAACTCGCCAGGTGCCATCAGTACCCTTAACCCAGCCAGTGCAACCTCCCTTGCGGCCGGTTCGTGAGGTTCAGTATTTCACTCAGGCAGACTTGTCAAATTATGGGGGGCCCCCTGCAAGTACCACTCATTCTGTCGTCCCCGACAAGGAGGTACTAAATGTAGAGCTGGCTTCGCCGTCTCAACCCACCATTCAACCGGCCCCTCAGCAGCCGTTGTTCTTGTCACAAATTCCGACTCGCAGAGTGCTACCCAAAATCCCGCAACCTACGTACACCCAGAAGTCGCCACCTTCTCTCGTCCATACAGACTTTCAATCACCACCCTCCGTTTCTGCCATCAATGCTCCCTTACGTCACGATCTACAGCTTGGGCAATCTTTCTTGTCCGATATAGATTCAGGTCCCACAACCTTCCTGGCGAAATCTACTCCGGGCCGCACAAATGACATTAAAATTGCTCAAGACGCGATGTCGCAGGCAATCGGCGACTTTTCGAATGGTAAACCACCTGGTGCTGATCACGATTCCCCCGTTGCGTTTCGACGTGGTGATTATCTCGACGATAGGCCTCATGCGTTCATGTCTGATATCACGACTACCTCAAATGTGACCGTGTTGAATGACGAAAAGGTGATGATGATTATCGATCTTTCTTTTAGATTGTTATCGCGCTCCTGCGCGCTACGTAACACCATATCAATATCGATTTCCACCTCCCCGTACTTGTCCGCTTACAACCGTCCGGAAGATGTTGCGAAGAGAACTAATCACGGACCAATAACGATGTTCTCACATCTACTGCCGTGAAAAGTCTCTTTCCCGCGTCTTCCGGCACGCACGGCTGATAAGAAGACTCAAGAGTCTTCTTATCGGCTGCTAGCGCGGACGTAACTGACATGCAACGTGCCCTGAAAGCTCAATTGCGTTATTTTTTGGCTCGAAGATCTGGCTTCAAGTTATGCCAAGCTACCTTAGGCTCTGTTTTCAGTGTCTAGCCTTTGTCTCTATTTCCGAGCAGTGGGGCGAACAACGTCATTAACGACAATCCCTTCACAGGACTTTAAAGCAGCGTCATCCGGGCTTCCCAGTCCCTCAAATTCTCCCAAGGCACGACGTGTTCGGCCGAAGTCCATCCGACAAGTTGAAGCTGCACCTCCTGACACACAACCACCGGTGAGGATTTCGCCTCTTGTCGTTTATTTACGGTCATCCTGGATCTTACAAAGGACACACTTGGTATCAGATTGCACCATCGCGCTCAGAGGCCTCCCAGATCGCCGAAGAATTTCGCAGCCGCTCGCTTGCTCAGAACAGTCCATCGCCGTCGTCTCATACTCCTGTCGAAGAGTCCACCATGGGCGTTAGCAGCAGTTCATTGGCGGCTCATGCCCTCCAGTCAGTTTCGTCGAACACCTTAGGACAACGTAGTCCTTCCACGAAGGCTCGACACATTTCATCCCCGTCCATCGCTGAGAAATCTGCGAGCCAGGCTCGAGAGGATTTCAGGGGCCCGCCGCCGGCAACTCACCGACATCGCAAGTCGACACAATCAGTTCAATATCAGCAAACTGGTTCTCCGATGCCAGGGAAAGCACTCATCTTTGCCGCGATGGCGACTGTGGAGCATTCCGATGGCCCAAGGACATCATTTCTTCCTCCCTCTTCCCGTCCGGGTGACATGCGGAATGCATCACCTCGTGATGACGCTCCTCGCGCCCAAAAGCTTCAGCCTAGGCGTCCATTCTCGATGGCGATGCAGACTGCTGCCAGAGATGCTCCACCAACACCAATTGTTTCCCCAAATACAGTCGCAAATAATCGTGTGGAGGTGCAGCAGAACCGTCATCAACCGTCTTCTCAACCCCATAACAAGCTTCGGTCACGAATGCCGGCTCAATCTGGGGCGTTGGCAGGGGCAGTCTCTGACATTTCACCTCCACATCCCCATGCCAACGGGCACGGCGGCATCCGCGCCCTGCCCGATCCTCATGTTCAGGCTCTCAATGGTCATCGTGTACTTACGAAGGCACGCCCCATTTCTACCGTTTCGCCAACCCCCCCTCTACCAGAACCTTGGGAGCTGGAGCAGAGCACAGGTGGAAACAACGCCATGCCAGCTAATGGCGTATCGCCGAAAGCGGAACTTGTGGAGCTGGTGAAATCTGGATCGAAGGATGGGCTGCCTGTGACCCCTCCGACCAAAACCATTGATATCCCTAGTACTGAAGCACCGCCTTCGGCGGATGTTCTAGCCAATGCAATGACCGAAGACGAGCAAGATGAGATGGGCGAGATCCTTTCCGATGATGAATCGGCTACGAGCACTGCCGTCATGAATAACCCTCCGACGCACTCATCACTTGACGACTACCATCATGCACGTGCACATCGTTGTGGAAACGTGCTCGAAGAGCCAAATCCACTCGTCATCCCAAAACCAAACCAAAAGCAATCTAAACAGAAGGAAGTTGAGCCTGAGCCGTTCCCATTAGCCCTGTTTGTTGCGGAGCCCCATTTCTTGTCATCACTTCTCTCGTATCTCACATTTTATGAGTGGTGTATTTTATCAAGCGTGAGCAAAGACATACGGACAAAGCTCGGAGAAAACGGGGATCTCAGAGAGGAGGTTTTGGAAAGATACCTGAGGACAGTTGGTTATGCGCGGTGGAGCTGGGGCGAACTGGAACCTTTGGCCCTGACTCTGCAGGTCAGTCCGTGTCCGTCATTAGCGCGCCGTGGGTGTTCTGATGAATATATTTCACAATAAAGGATCTTAATGACTACATGCGAGGCGTCTCTACGCCTACCCACCAATACGCGCGGACTGCGGAATCGTATTTGCTGTCCCGGAAAGGCGGGTGGACAACAGACGGTCAGTCTATGGCGTCTGCCAATGCCGCTTCAGAGCTCAGAGCGTCAAGTCGTGCCTACACTAGGGTCGTTCTGCGCCTCCGTGCGCAGGCGGAGACAGAATCAAATGCACTCGCTCTGGCGACCTCGGACCCAATTCGCGTCACTAATGTGCCCAGAATTAACGGCTACGAGACCCAGTCGCGCACTTCTCATGGATCAAGTCGAGCACCCTCACCCTCCCCATCAATCTTTTCCCGCTCATACCAGTCACGTTCCCGTCAATCGCGTTCGCATTCTCCCACTCACAATCATACCAATACCCCCCCTCGACACATGGCCGTTGCCTCTGGAGGCCCATCCTTCCGCTCGCCGCTGTTTCGTTTGCAGCGTGCGCCCCTTCTGCGTGTTTTTGTCCCCTCGCCGGATGGAGACTGGCTCTCCGATGCTAGCGTACTGGAATGTGAGGCTGAGTTGCGTCGGTCGGGAGTCGTTGGTATGTTGCGAGCTGGCGACATTGTGTGGGACGTGGCAGTAGGCGATGAGGGGAATGTCGGGAGGATGGTGTGGGACGGCAGCTACCTAATCGTGAGTAGGCCTTGATTCGTTTAGTTTGTATAATCTCATTCATTGTGTCTGTCCATCAGGATCTTGACTACAGTTACTCTGCAGTCGGTGACATTCCGAAGTACATCTCCACACTTGCATTTTCGCCGTCGTACTTTCACCGCGTGATTCGTACGGGTCCCTTGGCTAGTAATCCCATTGTCCACATGGATATCAGCCCGTGGGGCGAGGAAATTGCGGCGAACTTGCAGTTGCTGCAAGAGAGGGTGCGCACAGAGACGTAAGTTCCTCGGTCATTCCCATTTTATGTTGTTGCAATTTGTCTCACCGGATCATCTTCACAGTCCCCAAGGCGCATACCACAACGTCATTCGTTGGGTACATCGTTCCTGCTTTGTTATACGCCCTCCTCCCGTCATGACGTCACGTTCATCGAATCAAGTATATTCCCGGTCACGACCTCAAACCCCACGAATTCCTATCCCAGGCACCGATGGCCTCTACGTTGACGCTGGCTGGTATGGTACGATCATCGTAGAGGCAGAGGGCACAAACGAGGGCCTTGCAGACTTACAGGATCGCTGTGGTTCGGGGGCTTTCCCCCCTAGGGCTGGTAGCACATCGAGAACCAGCAGAGAAAAGGATTGTAAGGTGTTTCGGCTTCTCAGAGAAAAAAGGTGCGAATTTCGAGCTTGTACGGTGGTGCGGGTAGTTTGTCTGACCTCGGTCCGTTTTAGCCAACCGGGAGAGATATGGATCAAGACGGTCCGTTAAGTGTTTTGTTTGCTGTCCACGTTGTTTGTTGTGTTGCTTCCCTGTACCTCAAAGCCTACCGACTTGTGCTTAATTGTAATGCATACCTTAGTATGTGATCGTGATAGATTGTTGTTTAGCATAATATATATTACACTGTCTTTCTGGTCTCGAATTTCTCGTCGTGAATGAAATATTTTTCGGTCATTGTTGAGCCTACCACGAGAGTCATTCACGCCCTCTAGAAGTCGGCAAGGGGCGAAGTTAAGGGGGGTTCTTTGCTAGTCATGAGCGACGCGCGACGGCTGTACGACATGCATACTTATATCTGCACAGCAGGCGCCGCCGGTAGAAGAAAGTGGTGCCTGGTGAAGGGCGCTAAACGTCGGGAATCGGCATATCATTCAGAGTTCCTTCAAAAATATTACGAATTCTATTCGAGTGCTCTGCATGTCGTCCATTTGCCAGTGCGTCACGGTGACTGGAATTGATCTGGAGTTAATGAGAAGGAGACTTGCTCCAGCGAACCGAATAGAGTTCGACTTGAGTGCAGAAGCATTGTTGACAGCTATCGGCACGATGAGGATAAGGACCACCGAAAGGCGCTGTACGGTACCGTTGGAATGTGGCGTTGGCGCAAGATAGGTATTACGTAATATATCTCAGATTTCCTCGCCACTGGACGGTCACCAGTCTACTCTCGATGCTACTCGCAGCTCCTTTAAACAGAGTTCAGATACACAAAAAAAATACCGAGGATCACGGATCACGAAAGATCTTTGGGTCAATGAGCAACGACAAGGACGGTAGAGCATTAACCACCCTGCCAAGCCTCTCCAGCGCCTCGTGTGCACCCAATCGAGCTACCAGGTCGGTATTGGTCATCTCTTGCAAAACTTCATCAATACCCGAGATTGTTGTCTGGGACGTGGTCAGAAAATGAGAAGATTGAAGACATCAAATGTTACATACGTGAAAATCCCCAAAACTGATGCCCAACTGCCAGACATCCGTCTTGAAAGGACTGTAAGGTTCACCGGTAGTCATCTCGGGTGCGAGCGGGCGGGAATACATTTCGGGTTGGGGGAATGAGCCGCCTTGGGGGTATCCTGTACAAAAGCGTTCTGCTGAGGAGCATTCGGGTGGGAACTCTACAGCAACCTCAAAGTCGATCAGATATACACGGGGACGGGATGCGGGGATTGTCATGGTGCGCATGGACTCGGGATGCCATTGGACCAGAAAGTTGTCGCGAAACGCGTCCTGAGAACCGACGTAAGCTGAAGTTGATGGAGTACTTACAGTTACACACTCTATGAGCAATATTTAGTTCATGAATGAATGCAAGCCCCTTGTGTTGTGTTAAATCGAGATATGTCTAGTTCGTACGAAAGGTCAAGCTCACTTCTAATGCTTGCATCAGCATGTCTATGACGTCTCCGACGGAGTTCTTTGTCCAGCAGCCATACGCGTCTTCCATCGAGCCTCCTACTTTGGGGAAGATGCCAAAAACGATGTCATCGAAGCGAAACTCGGTGAACATGGGAAGTGCGTGGTTATTGCTGAGCAAACTAGTTGGGCCCGTCGCAATTTTTCTGAGGATGTTTAGGTGCTCATGTCCTTCTTTTCTGATAACGATGACGCGGATAGCAACGTCATGGCCGTCGGGCGTACGAGCAATTCGGATAAGAGGATTCTGTACTCAAGAAACATGTCAGGGTAATAGCATTCAAAATACGAAAAAGAACGGACGATGTAATCGAATTGTATGAGCCTGCGCGCGGTTCCCGAGGCGTCTATTTCGTTAAAGATTCCTCGGCTGGGGGTGGCATATCCAAAGCCACTCGAAAGTGGGTACGTTTTACCAGGGGACACAAGAGTGGAAAGGAACGCATTCGGCCACAGGGTATAACCTCGATGGCGGAACACTGCATCCAAGTCTTGCCAAATCTTCTCTTCTGCCTCATGCGAGGCTCCTGGCATTCTCCAGGTATCTAGGTCTGGAGGAAGCTGAGCATTAAAAGGTTAGCCGAAGGGTATAAATGAGGTGAAGAGGGAACCTTTTCGCGGACAGTCGCCGATTTTGCTCTGCAACGCCAATGGTACACATTGTAATTGACGCAATTAAGCTTGTGGTAATAGTCGTAGCAAGCAACCTCGAGAATGGCATCCGAGTCACTAGTCACCGACGGTGTAGTCCGAGTCTGGGTGCTATGGTACGCCTCGCTCTACTACTGCCCCACTCTGTCGTCCAGAGTCGCTATGGGGTGGGTATGAATTTCTAAGCGCCATTCACCGTGCTCTGAAACTCTTGTAGATCAAGATTAAATTGATGTTCGGAAATGGAGGCCATTACAAACAGTTTGCAAACAGTTGCACAAGTATATCGTGAGCATTCCAGATGGGTTTTCTTTTGCAATTGATGTTGACATCGGGCGTTTGTCCTCAGCGCTGCTGTCTCCCTCGCGCCTCCCGCGGTGTAGACACTGGGGCGGACAAAGTTGGCATGAGGAGTTTGGTGTGGATAACATGTACTGCTCAAATCTTCTCGAAATGAAATCCTCTACTTAAGCTGGGCAAGCAGAAAGAACGATCGTGAAGGGAGACAATTGAGATATGTTTGTCTTCCGAGGAGGCATTCATATTCTGGTGTCTTTCTCGCTGATTAAACTAGCAGCAGTTTGTGGCATTTATTCCTTGGATCCTTTGGTGCACTGCTGGAGTCAGGAGAGTACAGTGTAGGCCCAGTCCCCACTCCTTGAGCCAACTTTGGTCTGGGGATATCTTCACCAAACCACACCTGTTTCTCAAGTCCTCCTGCACAGTACATAGTTGATATATATTCTTGATGTATGCAAAGTTTGAAGAGCCCATGATTTGAACTTGGTGTTCTGGAGCCCTGGCAAGAGGGTGATGTTTTGGGCAAAATTGAGCCACTCCTTGAGCCACCTTGTTATTTTATTTTCATTTGCAATTCTCATTTGCTGGAAATTCTGATCAGGCAGACAAATTAGAAATACACTTCATGAATGTTCTGATATTTTAGTTCTGTTTTCTTCAAGATGTGCAAGGTTATAGAATTAAATTATGAAGTTGTGGCTCAAGGACCGGGCCTACACTGTATGTCGAATGAAGAACGACAGATCAGCTCTCTCTCGGCTTGGTGAAGCCAGAAGCAAGAAAGAGGGCGCTCAGGGAGCCACATCATCACACACTGACAAACATAGGCAAACCCTCGTCGACATACTCGAATCAATGACGAAAGGGGGTGCTCGAGGAGGAACAACCTGACACGCTGGTGAGCACGGGGAACCTCGCTTCGACGTACGAGGATCAAGCTTCGATCAAGGAAGCGGAGAAGCTCAAGGTCCAAGCATGGTCCACAGCTGTGTAGAAGAGTTCCTGGACGATGGCGCGGAGCCTGAGCTAGCCCCCCCCCTTCACCTCCCGACCGGTGCGCGGAATACAGCCTTGACGAGACCCTCTGGCCAAATAGCACCTTGTCGCG
Organism: Hygrophorus pudorinus; assembly: GCA_003314045.1. Taxonomy (NCBI): domain Eukaryota; kingdom Fungi; phylum Basidiomycota; class Agaricomycetes; order Agaricales; family Hygrophoraceae; genus Hygrophorus; species Hygrophorus pudorinus. Next base: position 13,303 of record QLPF01000647.1, read on the forward strand.
TGTGTCCAAATTCCTTCTTGACGCCTGGAAGCACGGTAACGGACAGCAGAGTCTCAAAGTCCGTGACTTCATTCTTGTCTTGTTGTCATGCCCACCGCAATATAAAACGGACCAAGAACAATAGTACACATGACATATCTCCC
>QLPF01000648.1:0-20301 GCA_003314045.1 Hygrophorus pudorinus
TGGGCTTCGGCATCTTCCTCTGCATCGTCCTCTGGATCACTAGCAATGGCAATGACAGGTATGTCATCTGTTTCCTCTTCATCATCATCAATAACAATTGTGTCTCCAAGCTCAGCTTCTGCCTCTTCTTCGGTCTGAACTCGTGCACGTCGCGAAGGGACAGGATTCACAGGAATACTTGGTTCAGTGGGATGGCTGACTTTCTTCTTCTTTTGGGCAGGTTTGGCTTTTGTCGGAGCAGACCGTTTCTTTTGATTTGACTGATTTGCCATGAGCGTTATAAGTGTAGAATAGAAGAAACTTTTTTTTTTCTTTTTAAATACCAGATTTGTATCGAGATGTATTGAGATTTGTATATACATGGCGGGTTGCGGCGGGTTGCGGCGGGTCACTGGGCTTCAACCCATACCCGTACCCACGCTTACCCGTACCCGCGACCCGCGCAGGTACCCGCAACCCGTGCCATTCCCTAACAGAGAGTGGGAGCACATTATCCATGCTGCTGTTGATGTACTACCTACACTCATCTGGGACCATCTCACTTCTAACCAAATCCCCACGCTCATTTACTCATGCAATCACAGTGCATTATCTATGCAGCTGTTGATGAGCTACTTGCCACCAGCCTTGGTTCCACTTTATGCCCGAGTCAGTTTTTGCTGAAAACTTGAGCTATGGCAGTCATGTTTGCCTGTGCAGGCAGTGTTTCTTGCATTTCAGCCCATTCAGCAAACGCAAGACATCAGGTCAAAGTACTACCGACACATCTGCTACTTTCTGCCCTTGGCAAATCTCCCATTGGCTGCCTAACTCAGAGTTTCCTGGACAGTTGTTGGGTGTAGCTACGGTGTGTGAACAGCCACTGACCCCATCGGTCCTAGCAAACTAACAGTGTGTTGGTGCCAAGGGAGGCTCAAAGTCGACAAGCCTGCTTCCAGCCTGAGTATTCTAGTTGTAGTCTTTTGTTGGCACCCTGTAGTAGGCTAGCATGGGACTATTGTGCAGGATGCAAAATCCTTGCAAAATTGCTGGTAGGTTATTCAGATTTTGCAGCCTGTGTTGCCATGGATATTAGATCTACCAAAATAGTGGGCTAGTGTAGAATGCGCACTACAGATACTAGTGATACCCTATTTGATTTTCAACGAACAAAGTGTAAGTACACATAATACTCACAGGTGTGTATGGTGGTACATCAGTATGTGATGCAGAAATCTCCAGACAGCTGTCATAATCGTTACCTATGAGATGGTCAGGATGAGGAATCTTCATACCGGCAACACTCCATATTGCCAGTGATAGGCCGTATGTATGGTGCACATGATCATGTGACATGACTACTGTCATGTGTTTAACTGATTGCCCCTACATGTCCTCCCTACCTCACTCTAAACACATGTGTTAACTCTTTAAAGTTATGCTACACTCAGCATCTAGTGATGGACACAGGTCTACCATGGGTATTTTTGATGTACCTGTACCTGTACCTGCTAAAACCTATACCTGCAACAGCAGGTACAGATAAGCTGCGGGTTTGGGCCTGGGTTATCAGCGGGTAGACAGGTAGTATATGACCTGCCACAGGTGTGCAGCGGGTCTCTCACATTCATGTACAATATATACTATAGAATAAATAAATATGGGGGGGGCGCGAATGAACACGCTCGCCCACCTGCTCACCCCTTGCTCTTGCTGCCCTGGCTCCTTGCACCCTCTCCCTCTCTGCCTCTCACCCCATCCCTCGCATTTGTGGTGGTGATGTATGTGGTGGTGCTGTTGGTATGCGTCCGGTGTCTAGTGTATAGCACGGGTTTACCACGGGTTTTTTTCAGCTACCCATACCCGTACCCATCAAAACCCGTACCCGCATGGCAGGTCCGGGTGTTATCCGGGTCCAGGTCCGGGTTTGGGCGGGTACTACTGTAGTACTATGTGTACCTGCGGCAGGTCTCTTATGATTGGTACATGTAATATTATGTACATGATACTGAGCGGGCGAGCGCGGCCTGCTCGCCCACTCACTTGCCCACTCACCTGCTCTACTTGCTCACTCACCCCGCCCGCTCGCTTGCCCACTCACCCATTCCCTGCTCCCCAAGACCTTTTCTCAGGTGATGTGGCCTGGGTGATGCATTTGCATCGTTGGTTGTCGGGTTGTAGTGGTGACATGGCCTGGGCAATGTGTTTGCATTGGGCATGTTCGTGTTGGGCGGTGACGCCAGTGACATGGCCTGGGTGTGGGTGGTGATACATTGGCATTGTTGGTTGTTGGGTGGTGGTGGTGACATGGCCTGGGCGATGTGTTTGTGTTGGGTGGTGGTGCCAGTGAGATGGCCTGGGTGTGGGTACTGGTGCACCCAGAACACCTCTGAAAAGATAATAATTAGTCAATATAATAACTGTTTTACTTACTTGATTACCCTTGCTTTCCTTCTGCTTGACTTTGTTGAACGTTGACTGGTTGTGGTTGGGTTGCTGGCGTTGTTTGTGTTTGTTGAGGTAGCACGAAAAGCTCAAGAAAACCGAAAAAATAATTGTTTGAGCTAAATAAAATACAGAAAAATATGTAAAAAATGTGATGATATCTGCAGAATGCTATTGTATAATACCTGCGCATACCCGCCATACCTGCACCACGGGTACGGGTTTTGCACAGGTTCGGAAATAGTTATCAATACCCGGACCCGGCGTGACCCGTACCTGTGACCCAGCAGGTTTTCAATACCTGCACTATGCACTACTGGTGTCCTCCCTGTGTCCTCCTCATCTCCCCTCTGTCAATGTTTGCAGTGATGTGTTTGTGTCATCCGAGTTGTCCGGGTCGTGCAGAGAGAGGTGGTGGTGATGTGCTGGCGTCGCGGGTATGTGTCCCCACTCACCTGGTGTCTCTCCACACCTCCTCCCTGTCGCCTCCCTACCTCCTCCCCATCTCCTCTCTGTTGATGTTTGCAGTGACATGTTTATGTCATCTGAGTCGTCCGGGTCATGCAAAGGGAGGTGGTGAAGTGTTGTGGTGGAGGTGGTGATGCGTCGGTGTTGTTGTTTTGGTGGTGATGGTGGTGGTGCTGGCGCATCCAGCACTTTCTAAAACATAATAATTAGTTTGGACTCACTAATATTGACTTACCTTTCCACCTCAACTCTGTGACAGAGTTGAGTCCAAGTGGTGGTGCTGCTGGCAGTGTTGGTCTTTGTTTGGTCAACAATGAAAAAGTTAATAAAATTCGAAAAACCCTTTGTTAAGGCTCAAATAAAATGGAAAAAAATATGAAAAAATACATACATATAGGGAAGATACTATGCTACAATACCCACGCCAAAACCCATGTACCCGGGCCATGGGTATGGGTCCGAAAATTGTGACTGTACCCACACCCGCTGTGACCCGTACCCGTGATCTGCGCGGGTTTCAAAACCCGTGCTGATCACTATCAACATCAAACATCATAATAACTCAAACAGACCTCAAGAACGAGATTGCATTCTTCCAACAATCTGGGATGCTCATTCGTACTCGGGCACCCGTCCTTCTCCAGTGGCCTGGGAGAATGACATTGCCTTGGAGCATGGTTCAATGCATGAGAGACCAGAAAATGCACTTGAAAAATCCAATCAGGATTCAAGGCTGGTGGACATGGTGATGGTGAGTACAAGAAGCTTCTTTATGCTGTAAACAATGTGGAAATTTAACACTCCCACAGAAATTTGCCATAGCAATCGACAAATATGACCAGGCGGAGGCTTTTCTGCACAAAGACAGAGCCTTTGTCTGGCATTTCCTCGGAGGAGCCAAAGGCCACAATGATTCTCTCACAACAGAAGACATCTTTCTGGGCTTGAGCAACCAAAACCAGTCAAAAATCAATCAGTTTTCTCAGGTCATCTGTCAGTACCTCCTCTTGGATATACTTTTGAATGTCCTCAATGTCCCTCGGCACCTGTCACTGCAACTAGTCCCATTCTGTCCTCAAGCCACGGCATCTGCAAGGATCCAACAAGTAGGGTTTTTTTGTTTCATTCTTCCATCATTATAGGCTGTGATTGACTTGTGGACAGATCCTGGGTTTGCTGTCCGATTGGACAAAACCCATAGCCTTGTTTTCAAGGTCAATGATACAGGCAAACACAGACACCAAGACATCATCTGCCCTGTCGGGTATGATTGCCACATGTTCCAGAACAGAGGAAAAACTGTTTCTCAACACTCTCATTCACCTTCTGAGCACACATCAACAAGTCAGCACCGTCAAGTTCAACAAGGCCATGTTGAATATCAGCATGATTTCATTTGCACTCTGTTTGTTCGGCCTGGTGAGTCATTTCATTGTGTTTTTTGAGTGTCTCCTTCAATAGCTGAATATACTCATAGGGCGAATTGGACTTCCCACCCAATGGGAAGGAAATGATGGAAAGGTTACTGCAGTAAGTCGTCTCTTCCTTGCAATGTGTCTGATAGTGCTAACATCTGATATCAAATGCAGGAGGTCCACAGCTCTTTCCGTCGACCTGTCCAGTGATCTCAAAGGATGGATCAACACGAGCACAACCGACTGCTTTGTGAAGTCCATCAAAAATATATTCTGCCTAGCAACAGGCATTATGCCCCTAATATTGCTCAACCCTAGGCAATATGGGAAGGATAATTTTGGCAGGGACACCCTGGTGACAGTAAGAGATATTCCTTGTTGTTGTTTATTTTGTCCCAGCACTGATTTTCTCTTCAGTTTTCACAGTTGACAGGGAACAACAAGCCTCTCTTCCTCCAGAGGGTTGAAAAAGAGCTGTGGGCATCGTTCCTGGCCATTGCGTCTGGGAGACCCCAGAAGGAAACAATGTCCCAGTTCTTGCGAACTTATACCACGCTTGAACAAGAATTCCTAGTAACGAGCCAAGGATTACATTGGTTTGTTCAAGGTGAGTGGTACATATTTTCCATGTGCTCAATACTCAAAAATCACTTCATTTGCAGGCCCATCTACAAGCTGCATCAACACAGTGGGGCCTGGCCTATTGACGGCCAATCCGCGCCCACAAGATGGATCTGCTGTTTTTCAAAATGAAGAAGCAGAGTTTCCTGACAGCCAACAGGCCGTCAATAAAGGGAAAGGGAAAGCTCACCCAAGCATGGCAGACCACAGGAACAGCCACAAGGATGCCAGCACATTATTCGATGATGACCCCCCGGAGATCATCAACAACCCGGGTCCATCAAGCAGTACAAGGTGTTTGCCCCCCTCATCTCCCACACCTGCATCCATGTGACACTCTCCCGTGCCTTCATCTGCACGACACTCCCCCATGCCTTCTCTGCAGTCGTCTGTCCTCCTTCTCCTCTCACACTGATTTCTTCCTCTCCTGCCACAGACAGTGGAACTCCATGCCTTCCTGCTGTCCAACCTCAGGAACTAAGGGCCAAAAGACACAAGAAGCAGACCCCCACTGAAACAAAAACAAAGCTGAGGCTCATAGTGCACTCCAATCCCTGTGCCCAGAAGGGGAAGGTGAAAGTGCGGTGTTTACATTGACTTGACAGGCGATGTAAGTACTAGTTCTATTTTTGCTGTCTTTTCTTGAGATATTGATGGTGTTAATCTAGGATGTCGGGGAGCCCGTTGTGATGGAATTGGATGTTGTCAAGGTGGGCCTCTTTTTGGTGCCAAAATTGTTTTGCAACTGAAATTTTTGTTCCAGTTGGGCCCTGAGTCTGTCCAGCTCAATCTGTTTTATGCAGAGGTAGACAGATCACCTCTTCGATACAAATTCAAGACACCTTCTACCGTGGTAAGTAGGGCTTTACTAGTCTAAACATATGTTAGCCAATGAGACCTGCATCATAAGATGCGAGATGAACTTCCCACCCTTTAGGACATCCAGGGAAACATCAAGTCTCTTTACCAAGATGGAAGGCCTTTGCACCACCTTTCCAGCGCAAGAGATCTCAGTTACGATCCTGAGGACCCCGACGTCTCCTCCATTTTTGTCATCGACTATGTCAACTTCAAACAAATGGCTCCTGCAGACATACAGAAGATTTTCCGATATCGACACATTTTGGTGGTGGGAGCACCGAGAGAAGAAGATGCTGAGTTCAATGAGGCTAGTCTCAGTTTGGTGGGGGACATAAACATCCCTAGAGATGTCATGGGTGAGCATCATGTCGTTTTTCAAGTTGACACCTGACCTATTTCATTTGCATAGTCTCCTCTCTCCAGACTGTGGACCATCCGAATGGAGGTTTAAATGGGGTACCTTGCACGACCTCTACATAGCATCAGAAGAAGAGGACTGCCAAAGGGTATTCAATATACTCAGTCTGCCCATGGGGCAAGTTAGTGTGGATTTTCCCCCATGTTTTAGGTGAGTTCCAAGATGTTTTGGGAAACAGTTTGTTTACAGTATGATGTCCAGCCCTAGCTTCCTATGAGCCTGCCATGCAAGCCAGTTGTGGAAAACCCGGCTTCATCTGCCTATGTTCATTCATTGATGAACTCATCTGGGGCACAGTGGCCTTAAGCCACATGTCTTCTTGGTCCCACATCAATGACAAAGGCTTCGGAACAGTATCTAGCACCCATGTTGGTATGAAGTACTGGGTGGTGGGTAGCCCTCGTCGAGACGCTCCATCAGAAGAGAAGGGCATTGGTCATTTGGGGTCAATAAGCGCTTTCGATGACCCTTGGAGCCCTTCAAAGGCATGCACCCAGAAATTTGACTATGAAGGTGTCATCCTGGACCTGGGAACTGTTTTGTGAGCATTTCTGCAATGTATAGTATTACTGTGCTTAGTTTCAAACGACAGCTACATGAGACCTTGTACGGCCCACTATGCCACCACTCCACAACATCCCGTTGTCTTAGGCCGACATTTCTACACCTCCTCCACCATCCAGAGGTTGATCTTCAGTGTTGTTCACACCTTCATGATGAGCCATGCCATCACCAACAAATCCCATGACAAGACAAGAACGATACTATGTAGGATATTCTACATGTGGCAACATTCTTACATATTCAATGGGTCTACAGGTGAGTGTAGATGTTCCTTGAACAGTTGTTATTCATATGCTCTTTTGTACTTGAGGCAATCTCCATCACATTCCGGATGTCACCACGGAGGAGGGTCTTTTGGACGTTGTTGCCCTCAGCAACCTCCTCGAGTTCGGTGAACTGCTCGACCGGCAGTTTCACCTCAGAAGACTCTCGAAGCAAAATGCCAAGGAACATTGCATCTCACGATTCAACTAACACTTGTTTCAAAAGTGGTTCTTGACAGAGTATACACTGGTCTGGTCTGGGAAGGTCATATCACCATCTGCAGTCTTCAAATGCTCCTTATGTGAATTCACTGCAGCGTTGGTTCTCTACAAGCACAGGGCGATCAACGTGCCTAGAGCAGACGAGTTTTCCCTGCAGAGGTTTCAACGACTCGTTGAGAAGCTCATCGTTGATGTCCACCCAAATCTCAGCAGCAACCTCAAGCATCTTCTCGACAACCAAGAGGGGTCCCTGCATTGGAGCGGTCTGTTGTTTTGTATTTGGCAACAACTAGAGGATGAAGACAAGACGGAAGCATTCAATTTTGGCAATTGGAGGCTCTTAGCAGACAATGAGGATGGTTTGGGATCTGAACTGTCCAGTGACAAAGAGCTACCTCTCCAGGTTACACAGCATGGTCAAAAGTGAGCTGTGTCAACTTCCAACCGTAGGTCATAAATTGAAGCACATCCTTCTTCTGATACTGATCTGAATATTTGCATTTTGATGCAGAAATTGAATTGTCCAGTGCTGTCAAAAGGCATAAATGTTAGGAGGTCTGGTTTACGCAGTCACCGTTAGTGATATTGTTGTGCAGTGCCCCCCTGCCCTTCTCCAGGACACTTCTTTGTGATGTAGTAGTCTTTTCCTGCCAAATTGTAGTGTATTTTTATTATTTCTCGGTACAAAATTTGGAGAGACCTTGGATTAGATATTTGAAGTGAAGAAAAATTTCAACTGCGGAAACACCTGGCCCAAATCTAAACGCTGCATATTGATATGTAGTTGCAAAATGTGCATGTAACAACAGATAAAAAATGCAAAAGATATATGCACCTTTCCTTCACATCTCACTGGGAAGGTATGTAAAGCTCAGTTGACTAACAAGTCAGGCTTTGCATTACTCAGTTGCCAGATTTGTGGATCATGATGGCCAAGGCGTCACAGATGACAGTTATGGAGAAGATTCACTATATGGTGATGGAAATGGGTGATGCATATCATATGGACATGATGACTTTCACAATGATGCTACATCAGACTCCAGTGGAGATGGCTTATTTTCTATAGACGATATGCATGGCCTGAGCAGGATTTTTAAATACATACCACTGTCTTGATACTAAAATCTTTTAAAAAAAACTAGTACAGTATCGTCAGAGTCAGCCTGAGTCACTCCGATTTGACTGTGTCACATGTTGCCATACTAGATTTGCTGCCACTAAGTATCACTCAAGCTTATACTAGTGCTATAGATAAATTGTTTTCCATCAAGTGCCCAATATGCCGCAACCTCTTCCCAACAACTTCTTTCCTGCTGGAATGCCAGCCTATCAAGCCTATGCAACCTGCCTAAGGCTAGAGGCTAGTTTTCCGCTACTCAATTGATTGGGTCCTCTGACATTAGTATGTGCAAGACTCTTGGGTTACTTGATCCTTTATATGCCCACTATTACCAGTCGTGGAGACGTTACAAACGAGATCAATTCCTGTAACAATGACAAGGAGAAACTCCACAAGCTAGCCTGGTTTTATGTAAACCACTTCCTTCGTGTTTGTAAGTAACTCAGAGAATCCATTTAATCTCATCTAATCGGTTGGACAGTCAGGCAAAGCAAAGGCCACATGCCTGTGCCCTCTGGTCATGTTTCTAGACCATCATTTGATGACATGCAGGAAACATTAAAGTACTTGCTGGTAGAACCTCCCAAGGACTATGCAGATGCCAAGAATGCAGTCAGTCCAGTTTTTCATGCTTCGTTTTCATGTGAATACCAGAACTATTAAGCTCTTGTATGTGATGGCTTTCACTGTGTAATCACAGGAGCTATTGATCTTGCATCAGCTATAGCATACCCCCATCTTGCAACATCAACCGCCGATCCCGTTATCCATGCAACTAACTGTGCTCATATTCTTTCCCCATCCACAAGTCAAGATATCTCTGGAGATAAAGTGTACAGCCCAAAGGTGAGTTGTCTATGGCTACTCCACACATATCAGGTCATTTACCGTTACTCTGTCGGGAATATGCTGCATCTGCATGGGCAGTCTTATGTTGTATGGGTGACATCCTTGTTGTTGATGAGCTTAATGGCACTGATGGCCATTGGTTGGAGAACATTATAACCATGGAAGCAGGTGTGCACACTATATTTGATATGCTTAATTTATGGTTGGAAGCCACAGTGAGTTGCCATTTGGCTGCTTTGACATATGTCTCACTTATGGCCGCAATATCAGAGCCCGCCCGACCAATATAAATTATGCTCAACCTATCCTGCTGTTCTTTCCAATCTTCTGCAGACAGTCACTTTCACTATGCAAAGCGATCTTCCATTACCAAACCCACGCTATCTAGCTTTGCATGCTGCATGTGCCAAAGTCACCCATCTCTCAGGTGCCAGAGAGCATGTCAACACTGTTGACAGAGACATGGGTACTATTCGGGTGTTGGTGAAAGATGGGACATCTGCTCAGGTGTTGGGAGAGGCTATGACTAGGATCGGGATCACAGCTTGATATGATGTGTATGCAGTTCACATGTTTCTGGTATTGGAAAGGAGGTTGAAATCCTCAATTGACCTTGATTGAAACCCTGGATCTTGCTCTCTGAGTCCAGATGATGTGACAAACCCACAAAACAAGTGATAAAAAATGCCAAATTTCTGAAACATTGACTAGCATGTGGTAGCTGCTTGTAATCTTGGCGAGGCCCAACTCATGCAAGTACAAGAAATATTTGAAAGTATTACAGCCTCACTGTAAGAACTTTATAATATTCTCAGGCTAAATTTTTGCAAGCCTAATAACACAAATTTAATAATGTATTCAGTCAATTAAATCCCCAAGTGCTCAATGTATGTAGTTCATACACCAATGATATGATGATATAGCTAATTTATTCAATTACAGACCTATGTAATTGCCAGTCAACAAAAGGACAAAGAGGATGTGTCGGTGTCAGGTGACATGTCACGTGGACATCAGTGATTGTAGATTTTTCCAATTCTTACGAGTTACCTTTGCGCATTTTGGCCTCACTTAGCTTAGCCTAGGGCTGTGTTAGTTCATAAGTCATTCACTCTATTGCCTGTGATGTCCCTAGAGCCCTATGGAGATCCGCACCCGGAACTTTGTTAAGCTTCATGGGATGTTGCACACAACATATTCAAGTTTGCATCAGCTCGTTGCTAATTAGTTTTTATCTTCATATATGCTGTTGCCTGAAGTTCCACTCAGCTTTGCCTAGGGTTATGTTAGTCTGTAAGTAGTGCATAGCACAGGTATTGAAAACCTGCCGGGTCACGGGTACAGGTCATGCTGGGTCTGGGTATCGATAACTATTTCTGAACCCGCGCAAAACCCGTACCCGTGGCGCGGGTATGGCGGGTATGCGCAGGTATTATACAATAGCATTCCGCAGATATTATCACATTTTTTACATATTTTTTTGTATTTTATTTAGCTCAAAATGATTATTTTTTCGAATTTCTTGTGCTTTTTGTGCTACCTCAACAAACACAAACAACACCAGCAACCCAACCACAACCGCTTGACATTCAATGAAGTCAAGCAGAAGGAAAGCAAGGTTATGAAAGATAAGTAAAACAGTTATATTGACTAATTATTATGTTTCCAGAGGTGTTTTGGGTGCACCAGTACCCACACCCAGGCCATCTCACTGGCACCACCACCCAATGCGAACATGTTGCCCAGGCCACATCACCACCACCACCCAACAACCAACGACGCAAACGTGTCATCGCCCAACGCGAACACATCGCCCGGGCCACATCACTGCCACCACCCAACAACCAACAACACAAATGTGTCACCGCCCAATGTGAACACGTCACCCGGGCCATGTCACCACCACCACCCAACAACCAACGATGCAAACACATCACTGCCCAATGCAAACACATCGCCCTGGCCACATCACCACCACAACCCGACAACCAACAATGCAAATGCATCACCCAGGCTATGTCACCCGAGAAAAGGTCTCGAGGAGCAGGGAGTGGGTGAGTGGGCAAGCAAGTGGGTGAGTGTGCAGGGTGAGTGAGCAAACAGAGCGGGTCAGTGGGCAGTGAGCAGGCGAGTGTGCGCTCGCCCGCTCAGTAATTATATTATTATGTATATATTATTAGGTGTAGTAATCATGAGAGACCCATAGTACTACAGTAGTACCCACCCCAACCCGGACCTGTCAATGGACCCGGATAATACCCATACCCGCCATGCGGGTACGGGTTTTGACGGGTACAGGTACGGGTAGCCGAAAAAAAACCCCGCAGTAAACCTGTGCTATATACTATCTGTAAGTCATTCACTTTATTGCCTGCGCTGTCCCAGAGCCCTATGGAGATCCGCACCCCAGAACTTTGTTAAGCTTCATGGGATGTCGCACACAGCATATTTGCTTTGTTTGAATCAGCCTGTTGCTAATCAGTTTACTTTGAATTGTATACTGCTACACATTCTGGCTGTGTTAGTAAGTTGTTCACTCTATTGCCTGCAATGTCCCCAGAGTCCTATGGAGATCCATGCCTGGAACTTTGTTAAGCTTCATGGGATGTCCCGCACGACATATTTGCCTTCTTTGAATAAACTCGTTGCTAATTAGTTTATTGAGAGTTTTATTTTCAGACAGCATATCATAAATACCGTCACGCATTGCAATGCCGTTTCGAGTGGTGAGTTCAAGTTAAGATAGGTCACATTTGTATTTACTTTACCTACCCTGATTGAATAGATCTGCTCAGGGCTGTGGGATATGTCCAAAGCCATTGCATCATCGATTGGGACTTTGTGTTTGACACCCTCCTTAAAAATGCCATCAAAAGTGAGAAGAAGCATGATACTGAGGGAACAGAGGATGACCCAGCTGATGGCACCAGCTTTGAAGCCGTTCAGTCCCCCACAGCATTGTCTTCTGGCCTGACTCAGCCTCCAACCATGAAGAAGTCAGTTTCTGCCCCCATTTCGCCACCACTGTCGATAAATACCTGACCCCCAGGTGCATTGCCTGACTTCAATGACCCCTTTGAGTCCGAGCCCTCATCCAAGTCCGATGCCGACATGTCCACCCTGTGTGTTAAAAACCGCAAGTGGAAATCCAAGTCGAAGATTGCCCACAAGAAACTGGCCTTCAAGAAATGCAGGGCGGCTGATAGGCAAAGCACCAAGGATGATGCTGATGTTTATGTCTGGCCTAGTATTCAGGAAAGGCATGCCGCCACTAGTGAGTGGCACGGGTAACCCGGGGGTATTTTTGGCTCTACCCATACCCGTACCCACCGAATACCCGTACCCCCAGTGAGGGTACAGGTATGGTCACGGGTACAGCCATTGTACCCCTGGGTATACCCCAGGTATACCCATACCCGTACCTGTGGGCAGGTAACCCGCAGGTATCTCAATTAAATCTCATGGTTATGTATTTAATCTAATATACATGGTGATAAAAATACATAATGCCCTCTCACATTTGCATGTGAGAGGGTGGAGGCAGCGGTGGTGGGGGAGGATGATGTGGCCGTCTCGCATTTGAAGTGAGACGGCGGGTAGTGGGGTGGGTGACAAGGCGGGGTTATGTGAGAGTGGGTTGGTGGTAGTGGTAGTGGAGGATGATGCGGCCATCTCGCGTTTGAAGCGAGACAGCGGGTAGTGGGGTGGGTGATGAGGCAGGGTGGTGTGAGAGTGGGTTGGTGGTGGTGGTGGAGGAGGATGATGCGGCCGGGTGGTGTGGTGAGAAGAAACAACATGGCTGTCTTGTGTTTGAAGCAAGACGGCCGGTCGTGGTGGTGGTGAGGAGGCGGGATGGTGGTGGTGGTGAGACGACATGGCCATCTCGCATTTGAAGCGAGACAGCGGGGTCGTGTAGGTGCCGGTGCCATGTCAGACGTGTTGTCTCGTGCTTGAGCACAAAATTGACCTATATACATATACATTACATTAAATAAATATGTAGGTAAAGGGTTGCTTACTTTGTTTGCCTGCGGTTACCGCTTTCTCGAGCGGTTGGTGGTGTCCTGAGGTGGGTGGCTGAGTTTGAACTCAGTGGCTGAGGCTGAGTGTGAGCGAAACAAACACACCCGTGGCTTGAACTAAATACAAAACTCACTTTGGATGGCCGAAAATCAATTGTAGAAAGTAATATTAGTACTAGAAAATATTTACACATATATCTGAACAATTAAAAATATGGCCCACGGGTACATTTCCATGGGTCTATCTTTTTGCGGGTACAAAGTCTGTACCCGTACCCGTACCTGCAGCTGTACCCACGGAAAAACCCGCAGGTATACCCATACCTGTGACATACACTAGCCGCCACCACTAGTGATGCCAAAGTTCAGTTCGAACTGGAGCTGAACCCGGTTCGGGGTAAAGCCCGAACTGGAGCTGAACCCGGTTCGGGGTAAAGCCCGAACTGGACTGGAAGTTCAGTTCGGGGTTCAGGCAATCCCAGGTTACCCGAACCTGGTTCGAACCTGAACCTAAAGCCAATTTTGGGTGACTTTTTTGGACCTAAAAATGATTCTTGACCCCACATATTGTGATCTTTGGGGTCAATAAGGACTATATATTGATATACTTTTGCCACTATGAGTGTCACCACTAGTGAGTGATATTTAATATGTCTGAATTTTGAATCTAGTACTCAAGTTGCTATAACTTGGTCAATTACATGTATATTGGATTTAGCCCTGTGGATGTCTAATACTATGTATATTAGCTAGGATTTTGATACATCAACTTAGCCTAATTTCATGATCTCAAAATTGACACTTTTGGGGGGTACTTGTGCATTTATTGGGTCAAACACCTATAGAAATTGCACTAGGCTATTTGATAGTGTGTCTCACTCTTCTTAGTATATTTTAATACTAGCTGGTGGTGGTTAGAACTTGTTGTGACAACAAACTGACAAAATAGTACAAGTTCGGACCCGAACCCAGTTCGAACCCCGAACTGGACCGTTCTGAACAGTTCGGAAGCAGTTCAGTCCGCGTTCGGCCTCTAGATCGAACTGAACCGACGGTCCGGTTCAGGGTTTGGCCAAAAGGGCCCGAACCAGACCTGAACTGAACTTTGGCATCACTAGCCACCACCCCTGTTGAGATTCAGATGTTTAGCCTGGATACCAAGACCCCAGCCAAAACAGGATACCTGGGTATTGGTGATCCAAATGCCAGCAAGCAGGTGTACACACTCCAGGAGATGGTTGGCGGGATGTCCAAATTCAACTTTCATTTGGTAGAGTGGGACAGAAGGTAGGTTCGTGTGATATGTGCATTCTTTTCTATACTTACATGATCCAGGGTGCCATGCTCGATTACTGATGGAAAGGGACGAGTTATCGCAGCACTTTGTGGGCACCCAGATAACCCCAATTGGGACTCTGCCCATATGGAGGCAGCTGACCTCATGCAACAAGCACAGTGTCGCATACACCGTACCCAGAAGAACTCTAGGCACAGACAAGGGCACCTCACAGCCCTTGCTGCTAATGTTTTCTTTGGAGGTGGCCAGAAGGTTGGCAATTCTGCTCCTTAGACTCTGCTTACTATTGACCTCATGCCATAGCTACCTGGTAACTTGGTCAACCCCCCTGATAACACCACCATCCTAGATGAAATTCTTAGCTCCACAGCCTTTATTCGCCTGGCAAGGTTTACCAATAGTAAGTATTAGACCTTTCCAGCATACGCCCACTTGGTCACTATGGTTCAATAGGCTGTTTCGCAACATGGGTGCCCAAGCTTTTCACATACTACCTGACACATGTTACCTCACTTTTCACCAGGTATGGCACCAGCCTTCGATGAAACTTTGCAACAGTGTTTACATGCTCTATGTTCAATTTCGGCCCCTCCACGGGTTCATTCCCCCATGTTGACCCTGGTAACCTGGCCTGTGGCTGGTGTGCCGTCACTGCCCTTGGCCCCTTCAACCCAAAACAAGGCAGTCACTTAGTTCTTTGGGACCTTGAGCTAGTTATTGAATTCCCACCTGGCTCGACTATTCTGCTCCCATCAGCAGTAATCCAGCACTCCAACATCGCTATCCAAAACGAGGAGGAGTGCTATTCTTTTACTCAATACACTGCAGGCGGTCTATTCCGCTGGGTGGATCACAGCTTTCAGAAGGAGGATGAGTACTATGGTAGGTTATCAGAGAAAGAGGCTGCTGAAGAGGAGGAGGCCATGCACAGCAGGTGGGAGATGGGCTTGGGTCTGTTCTCCATACTAGATGAGCTCAAGAGTTTGTCCAGGTAGTTTCAATAGTATTTTTTGAAGTGCTGCTTATAACTTTTGAAGGTTGTTCTTCAGCTGCAGCTGTGTCATCCCACTGTCCCTCCACAGCCTGACCTGCAGTTCGACTGTCCAAAGTGGAGAGTTCTGCCATTCGAAGTGAACTCACTTTGAACTGAGTTCACCTCAGCAGCAACACTGACAATAAATGATGGGCAGGATGTCTCCAAAAAAAAGCAAACATAGATTCTCCCAGGCCCTGATAGGTCTAATTTGTGAAGTTCAATTTACTGACTTGGTGCCTATGTATTCATACCAGGCTGTGTTCTCAGTAATGCCTGGAGATGCAGCTAGACAGCTCCACTGTGGATATTGTAGCTTTCTGGCCCCAGTTGTGAAGTGCACAATGTGAGAACATGAACTCCAGCCTGAGGTTGAAACGTAGACTCGTGAATCCTCGTACTTGAATCACGAGTTAATTCTTCCATGGAAGAGTTGGCTCATCAGCGAAGGACAGTCACCAGTCTACTTGAAACGATCAGGATCTGCTATTGAACTACCAGAAGAACCCTACACTAGACGACATACTAAACCAAACATGTCTCTAGAGACTGTGTCCGGGTCCGATGGTCTTGACAAAAGCCAGCACACTAGCTTTGATGAGGCAGTATGCAAGTTAGACCTCGGTCTCTCGCTTGGGCTTGGGCTACTACTACAATGTGTACAGCATACCAGTATGGTATATGGTGTTCAGGTATCTCCAAGGGCCGATAACACAAGCAGCAGCACCCTCTTGTACATGCTTCACAGATGGAAGGCCCGGGAGATCTATAATGTCCCCCACTCTCCCACGAAAGCATTAAGGATGTCTATGAATCCCAGCACCACACACAACCCAAGTTTCTGGGTGAGTTGGGCTCCAGTCTAATGAATGTCATGATGGGCTTGGGAGATCGGGATGTTGACAAAGATTCACATTATACTCTACTAGTAGTACATAGCCAAATGAATGGCATATTTTGGAGTGAGAATGATGAATACTTCCTATCCAATGCCTGGGTATAATATGTGTTGCTCGACCAAATTCCATTGCACCTACTGCTGCTGAATCTTGGCTTCTGAGGCATGCAATGTCCGAGCCTTCACTGGCAATCATGACTTGGACAGGCGCTGTATTCGGAAGTCTCTGAGTTTCGGACATTGAACTCAGTCTGGCACTGGTTTCAACTTGAAGTTGAAGAGCCACTACTTATACGACTACTAAGCCTTATCATCTACTATGCTACACCGCTTTGCAGTGCGTTCACTGCAGCTGTTGAGCAGAGATCTTTGTCACAGCCCATATCTTCAAAGGCTTTGCAAGGTGTTTGTTGCAACTGTTGAGGCAACCGTACTATTCTTTGAGGTCAGGGAGTTGAAGAGCCACTTATACTACTACTAAGCCATTTCATTTACTATGCTACATCACTTTGCAGCGCGTTCACCACAGCTGTTGAGCAGAGAGGCCCTTCGTCACAGCCCACATCTTCAAAGGCTTTGCAAGGTGTTTGTTGCAACTGTTGAGGCAACCGTACTATTCTTCGAGGTCAGGGAGTTGAAGAGCCACTTATACTATCACTAAGCCATTTCATTTACTATGCTACATCACTTCGCAGCGCGTTCACCGCAGCTGTTGAGCAGAGAGGCCCTTCGTCACAGCACACATCTTCAAAGGCTTCGCAAGGTGTTCATCACAGCTGTTGAGGCAACCGTACTATTCTTGAAGTTCGAGTTGTCGACAAGGTGGCCTGCTGTCACATCGGCTATTTGGTAGGTTCCATGGCTTTGCAGTGCGTTCACCACTGCTGTTGAGCCAAGAGTTATCGTCATTGCCCACGGACCTAGTTCTTGGAATCTCTGCTCCGTCATATTTCTAGGGTTTAACAAGGGTATTTTGCGGGTACGGATTTGGTACACCACACCCGTACCCGCAGACACTGTACCCTTCGCAGGTAAGGGTACATACCCCACCCTATATAACTGCAGTATTCACAAACACCACGGTATACCTTATACCCACGGTATTTGTGGTACCTTAATTGTATTCTACTGTACATAAGGTCCATCCTCACCTTGCAAACACAGTGCACATGTCGGTTGACGTGGTGTGCATGGTCACAAGGTGGTGAGAATGTGTTACATAAATGAGACCGCCATCTCACTTTTGGGGTGAGATAGTGTTGGATAGTTAGAAACAAAGCCACCGTCTTGTGTTTGCGAGCAAGACGGCGGGTTGAGGTGGTGGTGGATGATGTCGAAGCTGTTAGTGTAGATAGGTAATAGAGTTACAAGTTTGCTCACCTTTGTGCAGCTGGGGTGGGTGCACCACCACTAGCTGCACCTGAAATCCTCCTGGGACACGGTCCCCTGCTATAACACCATGTTCAGGTCAGTGATCGTTGAAGAGGTGGTGGTGGGTTTGCGAGCGGTGATGTGTTGTTGGTCCTTGCCTGGGTATGGTGGTGGTTGCTGTTGGCTGGTGACATGTGTGACATCAACTAAAATATAAAGAAGTAAGTCAAAAAAAGTCAAAAAAAACCCCTACCAACAGCAGGGAATATACCCGCCGAAAACCCGTATACTGCAGTGTCGGGTCACAGTATGGTCAAGGGTACAAAATCCTGAGACCATACCTGTACCCGCCATACCCGTGACCATGACACCACAGTGTTACCCTTACCCCTGTTAAACCCTACATATTTCAGAAGATGGGAGAGGGAGCTGAGGACGAATGTAGGATGATGATGAGATAGCACCATTAGAACGACAGAATCTCAAACAAAATTGGCACTGCTGCCCAGAAGCACTGTCCATAACCACCATCGGTCGTTCAAAAACACACAAAACCTCAGTAAGTCATCCTGTCCTACCTGCTTGGATGTTATTTTGGAGACTGAATTTATTCCATGACCTCATTGCAGATGCTCCATCTCTGCCCTATCTCGCCACCCATTCCCTTCGGCGGCAGCATTCAATGCAATCAACGGCTACATGTAGTGATGTTCTCTAAATTTGTATGCTACAAGAACGAGTATGTTCTCGTTCGTGTGCCATGTTAGTTATATTAACGACCACGTCAGCCATCCCAAATGCTTGGAATAAACGATGTGTATCATTGCTGCTGGACAATATCAATCACAGGACTTGGACACAGGTTCGCAGTGCGTTTGTTGCAGCTTGTCGAGTTGACAGTTGTAATTCAGGTCTTTGACTGGGTGGCACATTGTATGGTGTTGCATTGGGTCGGAGGTACTGGCTTGGACCGGCCTGGGTATAGCTATAATGTAACCAGAACCATGCACAATTTTGACTCTGAGTATATTATGTCCTTCCCTAGCAATAACAAGTCCATCATGCTGGCAGCTACAGACCAGATGCCTGTCACCATTGTGCACCTGGCTATGGTGGCCTGAGCTTACCATCCTGATTGATAGGCCTCATAGGTTATCATGTGGATACCTCTTACAAATATATTCAATCTGGATTTATCTGGAAGACTCCATCAAGGCTACCAATGTATTTATTGGCAGCCATAACTGATAGAGCTTGTACAAGCTTTATCAACATGGGTCTTCAGGCCCACATCTAAAAATATGAGCTTTCTTAGCAATTGGTAGCAATACTTCAGGAAGTTATAGAAATTTGTAAACCCTACCAATGTATGTATGGCTTTACCACATGATCTGCAAGAAATATATACATTGCTTGTATTGAATGCATTTTAAGGAAATATAAAGCTTTCTCATTTCTCTTCCAATTTAGTGATGTACTTAATCAACTGGACTGCGATATTGACTTTATATCATCAGATACAACTTGCATACTTTTGCCTCCCTGTCAAAACTTCCTCAACAATCCTCCTCTAATAAACAAGATCATTGTGTCCCTCACAACACAATTCAGTGTCACAGTAGCAACAATCAGACATCATCTAAAACCCGAAATATTGAACAGTGGGGGCGACTACAATGTATAGATGGTGGTGACAAAATGAATGCTTCTGCATTCCAGACATTGGCAGGCGAAGACAGACGAGATGCAACATTTGTTGGGGTGAGTAGTAATGTATTGGTGTTTTCATAGGCAGATTATAATATTTCATTTTACTCTAGTACGAGCAGCTTCTTGACAAACATGCCCGACAATCCAACTGCTGGCCTGAATTTGAGCTTCACACTTTCTTCAGACAACTTCAATATCTCCTTGTTGTTCAATTGCTGCCATGCCACGACCTCAATCTCAGAGAACCCACAACACTGATCTTGGCAGCGATCAGAACTTGTGACATAACAGCTCAAAACACCCTCGACATGCATTACTTCACAAAGCCCAGCCCAGTAGAGGTGCTGGACGTGACCTGCATCCAGTGTGTTGTTGGGAGGGTTCAAGATATTGGACAGAAGATGTGGGTGATAATTGATCAAAGTGGAGGGCTAGCTCGTGCTGTATATAATCTGAATGTCGAAATATAATACTATATGGTCATTTGTACCAACTAACTCAGGTATCTCTACACATCAAGTACTAGAGTTTTTTTTTTGGAAAAGTTCACCCATTTCGGGGGGTAATTCATTTTCACCTGCTCACCACCCATCACCAACTCCACCCCTCTTTCCCTGGTGATCAGACAAATTTACCCCTTCTTGTAGTATTATTGAGCCTGGCAGAGTTTCACAGTGGTGTCTCAGCTTAGGTCAAGCCATTGCAAGCACCATAAGCAAACCTAAGCAGTTTCAAGCATTTT
>QLPF01000651.1:0-29981 GCA_003314045.1 Hygrophorus pudorinus
TATTGGGCACTTGATGGAAAACAATTTACCTATGGCACTAGTATAAGTAGTACTTAGTAGTGGCGATGAATCTGGTATGGCAACGTGTGACACAGTCAAATCGGAGTGACTCAGGCTGACTCCGACGATACAGTACTAGTTTTTTTTAAAAGATTTTAGTATCAAGACAGCAGTACATATTTAAAAATCCTGCTTAGGCCATACATATTGTCCATAGCAAATAAGCCATCTCCACTGGAGTCCGACGTAGCATCATCGTAAAAGTCATCATGTCCATCATATGATACGCATCCCCCATGTCCATCGCCATATAGTGAATCTTCTCCGTAACTGTCATCTGCGACGCCTTGGCCATCATGATCCACAAATCTGGCAACTGAGTGATGCAAAGCCTGACTTGTTAGTCAACTGAGCTTTACATACCTTCCCAGTGAGATGTGAAGGGAAGATACATATATCTTTTTGCATTTTTTATCCGTTTACCATAGTTGTTATGTGCACATTTTGCAACTACATATCAATATGCAGCATTTAGATTTGGGCCAGGTGTTTCCACAGTTCAAATTTTTCTTCACTTCAAATATCTAATCCCAGGTCTCTCCAAATTTTGTACTGAGAAATCATAAAAATACACTACAATTTGGCAGGAAAAGACTACTACGTCACAAAGAAGTGTCCTGAAGAAGGGTGGGGGGGCACTGCACAACAATATCACTAATGGCAACTGCTTAAACCAGACCTCCTAACATTTATGCCTTTTGACAGCACCGGACAATTCAATTTCTGCATCAAAATGCAAATATTCAGATCAGTATCAGAAGAAGGATGTGCTTCAATTTATGACCTACGGTTGGAAGTCAACGCAGCTTGCTTTTGACCATGCTGTGTAACCTGGAGAGGCGGCTCTTCGTCGCTGGACGGTTCAGATCCCAAACCATCCTCATCATCCGCCAACAGCCTCCAATCGCCAAAATTGAACGCTTCCATCTCGTCTTCATCCTCTAGTCGTTGCCGAATACAAAACGACAGACTGCTCCAATGCAGGGACCCCTCTTGGTTGTCGAGAAGACACTTGAGGGTGCTGCTGAGATCCAGGTGGACGTCGACAATGAGCTCCTCGACGAGTCGTTGAAACCTCTGCAGGGAAGACTTGTCTGCTCTAGCTGCGTTGATCGCCCTGTGCTTGTAGAGAACCAACACTGCAGCAAATTCACACAAAGAGCGTTTGAAGACTGCAGACGGTGATATGACCTTCCCAGACCAGACCAGCGTATACTCGGTCAAGAACCACTTTTGAAACAAGTGGTAGTTGAATCGCGAGATGTGATGTTCCTCGGCATCTTGCTTCAAGAGTCTTCCGAGGTGAAATCACCTGTCGAGCAGTTCACCGAACTTGAGGAGGTTGCCGAGGGCGACAACATCCAAAAGACCCTCCTCTGTGGTGACATCCGGAATGTGATGGAGATTGCCTCAAGTACAAAAGAGCATATGAATAAGAACTGTTCAAGGAACATCTACACTCACCTGTAGACCCATTGAACATGTAAGAATGTTGCCACATGTAGAACATCCTACACAGTATCATTCTTGTCTCGTCATGGGAATCATTGGTGACGGCATGGTTCATCATGAAGGTGTGAACGACACTGAAGATCGATCTCCGGATGGTGGAGGAGGCATAGAAATGTTGGCCCAAGACGACGGAATGTTGTGGAGTGATAACATAGTGGGCTGTACAAGGTCTCATGTAGCTGTCACTTGAAACTAAGCACAGTAATACCATATGTTGCAGAAATGCTCACAAAACAGTTCCCGGGTCCAGGATGACACCTTCATAGTCAAATTTCTGGGTGCAGGCCTTTGAAGGCCTCCAAGGGTCATCGAAAGCGCTTATTGACCCCAAATGACTGATGCCCTTCTCTTCTGGTGGAGCGTCTCGGCGAGGGCGACCCACCACCCAGTACTTCATACTGACATGGGTGCTGGATACTGCTCCGAAGCCTTTGTCATCGATGTGGGACCAAGAAGATGCGTGTCTTAAGGCCGCTGTGCCCCAGATGAGTTCATCAGCGAATGAACATAGGCGGATGAAGCCGGGTTTTCCATGGCTGGCTTGCATGGCAGGCTCATGGAAAGCTAGGGCCCTGGACGTCATACTGTAAGCAAACTGTTTCCCAAAACATCTTGGAACTCGCCTAAAACATGGGGGAGGATCCACACTAACTTGCCCCATGGGCAGACTGAGTATATTGAATACCCTTTGGCAATCCTCTTCTTCTGATGCTATGTAGAGGTCGCACAAGGTACCCCATTTTAAACCTCCGTTCAGGTGGTCTGCAGTCCGGACAGAGGAGACTATGCAAATGAGATAGGTCAGGTGTCAACTTGAAAAACGACATGATGCTCACCCATGACATCTCTAAGGATGTCTATGTCCCCCACCAAACTGAGACTAGCCTCATTGAACTCAGCATCTTCTTCTCTCGGCGCTCCCACCACCAAAATGTGTTGATATCGGAAAATCTTCTGTATGTCTGCAGGAGCCATTTGTTTGAAGTTGACATAGTCAACAACAAAAATGGAGGAGACATTGGGGTCCTCAGGATCGTAACTGAGATCTCTTCTACTGGAAAGGTGGTGCAAAGGCCTTCCATCTTGATAAAGAGACTTGATGTTTCCCTGGATGTCCCGAAGAGTGGGAAGTTCGTCTCGCATCTTATGATGCAGGTCTCATTAGCTAACATATGCTTAGACTAGTAAAGCCCTACTTACCATGGTAGAGAGTGTCTTGAATTGGTATCAAAGAGGCGATCTGTCTGCCTCTGCATAAAACAGATCGAGCTGGACAGACTCAGGGCCCAACTGGAACGAAAATTTCAGTTGCGAAACAATTTTGGCACCAAAAAGAGGCCCACCTCAACAACATCCAATTCCATCACAACGGGCTCCCTGACGTCCTGGATTAACACTGTCAATATCTCAAGAAAAGACAGCAAAATAGAACTAGTACTTACATCGCCTGTCAAGTTGATGTAAACGCTGCTCGCAGGGTTCACCTTCACCTTCCCCTTCTGGGCACAGGGATTGGAGTGCACCGCGAGCCTCAGCTTTGTTTTGGTTTCAGCAGGGGTCTGCTGCTTCTGCCTTTTGGCCCTTAGTTCCCGAGGTTGGACAGCAGGAAGGCGTGGAGTTCCACTGTCTGTGGCAGGAGGGGAAGGAATCAGCGTGAGAGGAGAAGGAGGCCTGACAGATGACCACAGAGAAGGCATGGGGGAGTGTCGCGCAGATGAAGGCACGGGAGAGTGTCGCACAGATGCAGGTGTGGGAGATGAGGGGGGCAAACACCTTGTATTGCTTGATGGACCCAGGTTGTTGGTGGTCTCCGGGGGGTCATCGTCGAATAACGTGCTGGCATCCTTGTGGCTGTTCCTGTGGTCCGCCGTGCTTGGGTGAGCTTTTCCTTTTCCTTTATCGATGGCCTGTTGGTTGTCAGGGAACTCTGCTTCTTCATTTTGAGGAACGGCAGATCCATCTTGTGGGCGCAGATTGGCTGTCAATAGGCCAGGCCCCACCGTGTCGATGCAGCTTGTAGATGGGCCTGCAAATGAAGTGATTTTTGAGTATTGATCACATGGAAAATATGTACCACTCACCTTGAACAAACCAATGTAATCCTTGGCTCATTACTGGGAATTCTTGTTCGAGCGTGGTATAAGTTCGCAAGAACTGGGACATCGTTTCCTTCTGGGATCTCCTAGATGCGATGGCCAGGAACGATGCCCACAGCTCTTTTTCAACCCTCTGGAGGAAGAGAGGCTTGTCATTCCCTGTCGACTGTGAAAACTGAAGAGAAAATCAGTGCTAGGACAAAATAAACAACGACAAGGAATATCTCTTACTGTCATCAGGGTGTCCCTGCCAAAATTATCCTTCCCATATTGCCTAGGGTTGAGCAATATTAGGGGCATAATGTCTGTTGCTAGGCAGAATATATTTTCGATGGACTTCACGAAGCAGTCGGTCGTGCTGGTGTTGATCCATCCTTTGAGATCACTGGACAGGTCGACGGAAAGAGCCATGGACCTCCTGCATTTGATGTCAGATGTCAGCACCATCAGCCACATCGCAAGGAAGAGACGACTTACTGCAGTAACCTTTCCATCATTTCCTTCCCATTGGGAGGGAAGTCCAATTCGCCCTATGAATATATTCAGCTATTGAAGGAGACGTTCAAAAAACACAACGAAATGGCCACCAGACCGAACCAACAGAGCGCAAATGAAATCATGCTGATATTCAACATGGCCTTGTTGAACTTGATGGCACTGACTTGTTGATGTGCGCTCAGAAGGTGAACGAGAGTGTTGAGAAACAGTTTTTGCTCTGTTCCGGAACATGTGGCAATCATACCTGACAGGGCCAATGACGTGTTGGTGTTGGTGTTGGCCTGTATCATCGACCTCGAAAACAAGGCTATGGGTTTTGTCCAATTGGACAGCAAACCCAGAATCTGTCCACCAGTCAATTACTGCCTATAAAGACCAGAGAATGAAACAAAAAAAACCTACTTGTTGGATCCTCACGGATGCCGTGGCTTGAGGACAGAATGGGACTAGTTGCAGTGACGGGTGCTGAGGGACGTGGAGGACGTTCGAAAGTATATCCAAGAGGAGGTACTGACAGATGACCTGAGAAAACTGATTGATTTGCGACCAGTTTTGGTTGCTCAAGCCCAGAAAGATGTCTTCTGTTGTGAGAGAATCATTGTGGCCTTTGGCTCCTCCAAGAAAACGCCAGACGAAGGCTCTGTCCTTGTGCAGAAAAGCCTCTGCCTGGTTGTATTTGTCGATTGCTGCGGCGAATTTCTGTGGGAGTGTTAAATTTCCACATCGTTTACAGCATAAAGAAGCTTCTTGTACTCACCATCACCATGTCCACCAGCCTTGAATCCTGATTGGATTTTTCAAGTGCATCTTCTAGTCTCTCGCACATTGAACCATGCTCCAAGGCAATGCCATTCTCCCAGGGCCACTGGAGAAGGACAGGTGCCCGAGTACAAATGAGCGTCCCAGATTGTTGGAAGGATGCAATCTCATTCTTGAGGTCCTTTTGAGTTATTACGATGTTTGATGTTGAGTGTAGCATAACTTTAAAGAGTTAACACATGTATTTAGAGTGAGGTGGGGAGGGGCAATCGGTTAAACACGTGACAGTAGTAACATCACATGATCACATGCACCGTACATACGGGCTATCACTGGCAATATGGAGTGTTGCTGGTATGAAGATTCCCCATCCTGACCATCTCATAGGTAACGATTATAACAGCCATCTGGAGATTTCTGCATCACATACTGATGTACCATCATACACACCTGTGAGCATTATGTGTACTTCCACTTTGTTCATTGAAAATCAAATAGGGTATCTGTAGTACGCATTCCACACTAGCCCACTATTTTGGTAGATGTAATATGCATAGCAACACCGGCTGCAAAATCTGAATAACCTACCAGCAATTTTGCAACAATTTTGCATCCTGCACAATAGTTCCATGCTAGCCCACTACAGGGTGCCAACAAAAGACTACAACTAGAATACTCAGGCTGGAAGCAGGCTTGTCGACTTTGAGCCTCCCTCAGCACCAACATGCTGTTAGTTTGCTAGGACCGATGGGGTCAGTGGCTGTTCACGCACCATAGCTACACCCAACAACTGTCCAGGAAACTCTGAGTTAGGCAGCCAATGGGAGATTCGCCAAGGGCAGAAAGTAGCAGATGTGTCAGTAGTACTTTGACCTGATGTCTCGCGTTTGCTGAATGGGCTGAAATGCGAGAAACACCGCCTACACAGGCAAACATGACTGCCATAGCTCGAGTTCTCAGCAAAACTGACTCAGCCATAAAGTGGAACTGAGGCTGGTGGCAAGTAGCTCATCAACAGCTGCGTAGATAACACACCGTGATTGCATGAGTAAATGAGCGTGGCGATTTGGTTAGAAGTGAGATGGTCCCAGGTGGGTGTAGGTAGTACATCAACAGCAGCGTAGATAACGTGCTGCGACTCCCCATGAGTAGATGGGCATGGAAATTCAATTATAAGTGAATTGGATGGTCCACTAGCAGTACCAGGTCGGCTTCGATCACATTAGGCAGGAGGTCAACAGCTGCATAGATAATGCGCTGCAATTCCCTGAAGTGAAGGATAGTTTAGTGCAAGGACAGGGTAAATAGTTCAACAGTGGACGATAATGCACTGTGATTGATTCCTTATGAATAAGCAGGTATGACGGCTCAAGCAGAAGGGAGGGGACCAGGCTGGTGAAACTTGAAGTAAGAGTTCAACGGCTGCATGAATAACCAGCCACCATTCCTCATCAGCAATGTGTGTGTCGATTTGATTAGAAGTCATGCCTAAGTCCAGCTGGTGTAGGCAGTAAGTTAACAGTTGCGAAGATAACGTGCTGTGACTCCTTGTGGGTAGAAGGGTGTGGCAATTCGATTAGAAGCGAATTGGATGGTCCACTAGTTGTACCAGGTCGGTTTAGATCACGGTAGGGAGGCCAACAGCTGCGTAAATAACGCGCTGTGATTCCTCATGAGTAAATGGGAGAGGAGGGTCCGGTACAAGGCTGGTGTGGATAGTTCAACAGCAGAAGCTAACACAGTGTGATTCCTCGTAAGTAAACAGGTATGACGACTCAAGCAGAAGGAAAGGACTCACCATGCTGGTGAAACTTGAAGTAGGAGTTCAATGGCTGCGTGGATAACGTGCTGCGATCGCTCGTGAGTAAATGGGTGATCGAACCATAGGTGTGACATGAGCGTCGAGAGCCCACCAGTGATAAGTTCATCGGTAATATTCACAGATGGTGACATTACAGCAGCATGCTCTGGAACAACAGATGCACTCCTACTGTGGTGGCGATTTGATTATGAATGACCCAGATAGTCCAGTACCAGGTCGATGTAGATAGTACATAAACAGCTGCATAGATAATGTGCTGCGATTCCTCGTAATTAAATGGGAGTGGAGGATGGTCTAGTACAAGGCTGGTGTAGATAGTTCAACAGCGGAAGCTAACACAGTGTGATTCCTTGTAAGTAAACAGGTATGACAACTCGAGCAGAAGGAAAGGACTCACCAGGCTGGTGAGACTTAAAGTAGGAGTTCAACGGCTGTGTGGATAATGCACTGCGATTCCTTGTGAGTAATGGGCGTGGCGATTTGGTTAGAAGTCGGACCCAGGTCCAGTACCGACGTAGGCAGTAAGTCAATAGCTGCGAAGATATGCGCTGCATCGAGCCACTTGAAGAGTAAAGGTATGAAATTATAGTAGCTCCAGATCAACTTGAACCCAGTCAACAGCTGCGATTACTGTAACGCGCTGTGAGCTGAGAGAGTGAACTTGAAGAGTTACTTGACACCCATGTCACGGTCACAAACTTTTTTGGAGTCACAGTCAATATTTGTCTGAATGAATTCAAATTCATTGAAGTTGAAACATATATTACTATACAAGAACTGCGGCTCTGCCGTCGCTTTTCGGTTGGGATTCTGAATTGGGACGTTCTTGTTAGAGGGGATAAAGTTTTATAAGCTGTATCTTCTCCGACCATAATATTCAATACACACGTAGCTACTCTTCCCCATCTGAATCAGCTGTGAGGTCAATAACAGTATATGTGGAGTTTCTATCATGAGATCGATGGGAATATCTCAGGGAGTAGCATTAAATTTCGCACACTTGTGCTGCGGGAAAACTCTGCGTGTCATAACTAAGCCACAAATACACTTAACAAAATGTTTTTGTCGGGAATGCCACCTTGGTGAAAGGTGTCAAGTTGGAAGAATAAAGCAAACCCGCACAACTCGCTATTCACAGCTATGAGATGCTTTCCGTGATCTATTGAATCCGTCAGATGGTGGAATAGTTACGAGGTAACAATGACTTTCTGGTTGGTCTCCTTATGCTAGTATGGGTTCTAGATGATCGGGTTGTGTGGGGAGCACCGTGACAACAAGGTAAATGGAAAATAGGCAGTGGCAGAGGGTCCTCAATGGCTGAGGATTGACATCAGTCATCCCATCAAACGGGCTCCACGGATAACATAGAGATACCTCGGGCAGCATATCATCCGACGAGGAGTCCCCGTAACGTATAAAAATGTTCAATGCAGACTGAAAATTAGAGTGATGTTCGATATTAAGGGTTGTCTTCTGCATGACCAACTTGACGTACCCAAATAGCCACAAGAATCTGTGGCGCAACCAGCTACATATTCACCAGTAAACTCCCCTGTGGCGGCAACATAAACAGCAGCTTCAAAAATACTGGTTGACGTGGTAAGGTCACAAGTGCAAAGACAACAGGGCATTCTGAATTGGTGTGTGATACGGTAATCGAGCAGGTCCGATGGAGTGATATGCTCTCCACTTTCAGCCACTGGCCTACAACATCATAAAGCAAGTAATCAAATTTGAAGCGGATGGGCGAACATATGTCGAATGACTGACCACAACCATGGATGCAAATCCAACACTGTTGGGTTGTATTGGAGGAGAATACTTCCACATTCAAGTTGCCCCCGAATGCACCTAAGATAATTTTCCAAGTCCCAAACATGCTCGTCTAACCGGACCATTGAGGGCAGATCAAGAGATAAATCCAATAGTCTCGACGGATCAGGGCTGGCTCTGAGGAGGGATGGCCAATTACTAGCACTATTAAATAGATTGTCAGATGAGCACATTTTGCAAGGTTCAAAATGCAGCCATAACCTTTTGCGGTTTACAAAACATAAGAGGCACATTACCAGGAACAGAGGGGAAACAGACTGATTTCTTTGGAATATCGCATTCCAAGGTGGAGCTGTGAAAGGCAGCAACCTTGTAGTACCCGTGTGCCTGCTTTGTTACTTCAATGTATTTCCACCGCACCTTCCGCACATGAATCTTGTAAGCCTCTGCTGCATACTTCAATCGATGATATCGTCGCTCCGCAATGAAAGCTTCAGCATGAATCAGATCACATGTTGTCTTGGCATATTTCATCGCAATGCGTGACAAGTCTGGAGGGTCCAAACTAGACGGTAGGAGGAGGCCCTGGCAAACAGAACAAATATACTGCCAATTATTTGTTGATAACTGAAGATACGACTTACATTGAGGGTCTGGCGGTAAGCTGTGTCTACCATCTGCTTCTCCTGAGTTGCCCCCTCATCATCTGACGAGTCTGAAACTACAGAGGGAGATGGAGATGGGGGTGGTCAAAAGGATGAACCGGAATAAATTGAGGGACTGGCGGCAAGCTTGGGCGGATTGTGATTTTCATCAGTCATTTTCAAGTAAAAAAGACGGAGACTTGTACTGACTACTTTTAAACTGCCACCTTTTCAACACTTCTGGTGACTACCATTCGCCAAACACCAATATCATTCGCTAAACACCATTTGAAACGCTGCGTTTAGCGAATGATTATGCATTGAACATGACTCATCCGGCATCACATCTTGCTCAGTTTTGCTATCGTAGCTGTTGAGAACTTTGAGACTGAGCGTATGGCACACTGCCAAGTCTTGGCCCGAGCTTATGTTCACGATTCCCCAGCATTCGGCATATAAATTTAGTGGCCTTTTTCAAACTGATAGTGGATTCCCTGACCTGAAATAAAATCGTATTAAATATATCCTAAGCTAACAAAAAAAAATCCAACTGGAAGTAAGAAGTTTGAGAACTAAGCTCCTGACAAGGGATTGTTAAAAGTGGTCCATTGTTAAACGGTAACGTGATACATGTAGTACTGATTGCACATCAGACGTCCGACTCGACATAACATTACCAAATGGATTCACCTATATCCCATATCCCATATCTAGTCCAATAGTCCTGTGCTATTGGGGTCAAGATTGTCATCGTCGCTGATGAGATGAGTGTATGGCCATGGAATCGTCCATAGGCATGACGCTCATCATATCACTCCAAGTCATGGCCATCACAGCTCTATTGGGTTTGCAGCAGGTGCAACATAGCTGTTGAACCGAGGGCTTGGACTGGCATTAGGTTAACGGGTTTTCAAACCACATTCAGACCCGCTTACTGTCTTTAGTAGGCTGATTTTTAGATCTTGCCAAACAGCATACTTATTCCACGTTCTGCAGTCCGACTTGACATGAAATTGTATTGGCATAAAATGCCTTCATCAGCGAAGGGTTCGCGAAATGATCATGGCCATGGCATCATAGCTCTATCGAGTTTGCAGCGCGTGCAATGTAGCTGTTGAATCGAGGGCTTGGACGGGCGTTAGATTAAAGTTTTTTCAAAATGCATTCAGACTCACTTGTTGTCTTTGGCGGGCTGATTTTCAGGTCTCGCTGAATGCTTATTACATATCCTTCGGTCCAACTTGACATGTGATCGTATTGGCAGAAAATGTCTTCACTGACGAAAGGTTCACAAAACGGTACAATTTTCATGTGACTCTGCCCTGCTCAAAACTGTATATTTTGCAATATGGCTTTCAAAGTCTGCCAGCCATATGATGCTGCCCTTCTCCATTCAAGGCGCTGCCAGCGCTGAGTCCAACGATTTGGTAGGTCGCTGTCATTTCACGGCATTGTTCACCACTGATGTTTTTATTCCTTGAAGTTTGATGCAAGCGCATACGATTTCAATCTGGAGGAGTTGTACTATTCAGGCCCCAGCGTTCCAGTAACACGTTCCAATGCTGATGCTCGCAGTCAGGACGTAGTTGACTCCATTCAGCTGGGCGGTCCTCATCATAATGATTGGCCACTAGTCTCAGTATGGCAGCCAACCACATTTCTGCTGCTGAATGCTTACTCCTGGCGTAAAGGCTGGCAGTAATTTTGCAGGTTGGGGCGGGGACAGCAGCACTTTTGGGTTTGCACCTGCCCAGTTACCTGCCACGGAGTCTACTCCCTCCTACGACCCTTGCGACGGCATTTCGAAGCTTTCGTATGAAGCGTGGTGAATCAAGACAACGGGACAATCTTCTAGTAGCGAGATGCAGCTGCGCCGATCCAAGGCCTCACGCTGTCCCTCTGAAGCCAAGAGCGGCCTCATCGGAAACTCCACTGATGGGTCAAAATCCTACAAGCTACGTCAGAAGAAGCCCAATATTTTTAGCATCCCCAGGACGAACATTGGCCTCCCACCGGCTGCTGTATCGCCAGCCATACTCACAGTCTCCAACATCCTCGGTGCGCTCAACCACACCCAGGATGATGACTTCACCCCCAACATGTCATACTACAAAACTTCGAGGCCTCGCTGGTATATCATCATCAGCATTGGAATACGGAGAGCGTATGCTCTTCTTGTGAAGGATATTTTTCGCATACTGTCAACCATGGAGGCCGAAAACCTTCTTCAGAAGGCTATCGCAATATATGTCCTCGAGTTCAAGCAGTACCCAGAAGATGGTGTTACGATTAACGACACACTCATCCGCATCATTCAGCACTCCATGAGTTAGAAACGAAACAATGACATCAACAAGATCAACGGCATTGTTCTCGGCACACCTGGTCTGCTGAATTCGCCCAACTGGGGCCTACATCAAATGCCGCTGGCTCAGCGGGCTACATTTGCCAAGGCTCTTGTCTCATATCCAGGATATGCCTTTGCCCATCAAAAATCCCACATGCTTTCCCCCACCCAGCAACCAATTTTCTCACCATTTTGCAATACAACATTTCAACACTGCTTGTTTGTCTTGGGATTTGACGTGAAAACGCTCCCATACCATAAGCTCCCCCTGGCCTTCGAGTGGGAGAAGCAAATCGATCCAGACTTTGTGGCTTATGTAGCAATACTCGTGAGTTGCTAATCCATCTGTATCCGTTCACTGCAGTGTGTTGACTTCCACAGGTTCACCACATTCTACTGTGCCAGGTGGATGGCGAGGAGAAACACTGGTTGGGCGATGACTTTTTGCCCAAGATCAGGGGTTGATATGCTATGGTGCACAGCTTGCATGATGATGCCGACTTCATCTGCTTGCTTTCTGATCTCTTTTCCTCGTGGATGTAGTAATTGCTGATATCTCAACGCTTGTTCATGGTATTTACAGCCGATTTCATAATGAAGGACAGTTTGCAAGTTGTTGCTATTTGTTTCTTCACATCTACATTTGTACCCAATCGATTTCTGTTGTCCTGCAGTTCTCAAGCAGATGCCTGATTGGCTCGGTTCCATACCCGGAAAGTCCGCTGCCAAGTCTTAGAGAGTCTGCCACAGAAGGCTAGAGCCACTTCGTGGCAATGCCCACTAACTGTAAGTATGCAAAATACAAATTTTATTGTATTGTACATATACATGTGCTTTCGGGATCGGCCAGCTTCCAGGCGTGTATGCCTAGTCGTATGGCGTTGAGGGTTTGGAGCGTGGTGTGAGTAAACAGTGATCACTTACCTTGTAAATGTCGCAGAGTGGGGTCTTGCGGCGATTTGAGCTTTGTCTGGTCAGCGTAAAGTACGATGATGAGATGAGGGGAGTGTCGAGGGCTTACTTGGGCTAGGGGGTGAGGTCGCGTCTGAATTATCAAACTGAGCAGTGAGACGGCTGCACAGAAAAGGGGCTTACAGCTGAACTGTTCATGAGACACTGTGGGGCAGTTCTTGAAGTCCGGGACATTCGTGAAGAGGGGGTGGGTTTGAACAATCAGGGTGTGTAGATATCTTCAGCACCATAGGTTCTCTGAGTCCAGAAAGGAGTTATGAGGGGCCGTTGAGATGAGCATACCTTCTCAGCATCTGTCAGCTCCTTCATGAAACATGCCTTTCCCTTCACTCCCAGAATCCTAAATGTCTGTGTCTCCGCTCCGGCAGCAAAGACAAGGTAATCGTACGGATCATGGTGGAGGAGACATCCGGATCTCAGAGTTTTTTGTCTGAATAAAACACATGTCACGCATGCTGCCGTTTATTGAATAAATGTGACTTACCAGAGAAGGTGACTGTCTTGTTGATGGACTGTATGGGTGTAAGTATATTTGGGTAGGATGATGCAAGGCAATTGTACGTCGACCGACTAAGCCTCCGCCTTGATGACAGCCACCGAACGCGCCTTGTGCCGCATAATGTACCGTGCAGGCTGAAGAATCGAGTGCGGGTTGAGCGTACCCACAGCAACACTTGGTAGCAAAGGGGTGAACAAGAAGAAATTCTTCAGGCTGATAACGACCTTTCATAGAGCACAACTGTCAATTCACGTCTAAATGCATGGAGAGCTTACTCATGATGTGGTAGTCCATACTATCGAGCGTCTTTAGCAAGCTTGTCGTACCCCACCCACTTCCCAGTACCACCACTTGTCTTCTTCTCAGGGTCAAAGGACAACTGTGGTCCAGGATGGTGTTCCTTTTGAGAAAAATAGTAAAAAGGTACCTGCGCTGCTGACGATGGTGACAAGGGTGACACGACTGAGAGTATTACTACAATGATAAAGACAGGCATGCTGTTTATTTATTAGGGGCAGACTCGTGGCAGACTTTCCACAGATTTTCGGACTTGGAACTCAGTTAAACCTTGTCATCTACCATGCTACACCACTTCGCAGTGTGTTCACCACAGCTGTTGAGCAGATTCTTCGAGGTCAGGGAGTTGAAGAGCCACTTATACGACTACTAAGCCATTTCATTTACTATGCTACATCACTTTGCAGCATGTTCACCGCAGCTGTTGAGCAGAGAGGCCCTTCGTCACAGCACACATCTCCAAAGGCTTTGCAGCTGTTGAGGCGACCATACTATTCTTCAAGGTTGAGGAGTTGAAGAGCCACTACTTATACGACTACTAAGCCTTTTCATCCATGCTACACCACCTCGCAGCACGTTCACTGCAGCTGTTGAGCAGAGAGGCCCTTCGTCACAGCACACGTCTCCAAAGGCTTCGCAAGGCGTTCGTCGCAGCTGTTGAGGCGACCATACTATTCTTGAAGTTCAAGTCGTTGACAAGGTGGCCCGCCATCACATCGGCTATTTGGTAGGTTCCATGGTTTCGCTGTGCATTCGCTATGCATTCGCTGCCGCTGTTGAGCCAAGAGTTATCATCATCGCCCACGGACCTAGTTCTTGGAATCTCTGCTCCGTCATATTTCAGAAGATGGGAGAGGGAGCTGAGGATGAATATAGGGTGACGATGAGATAGCACCATTAGAATGACAGAATCTCAAACAAAATTGGCGCCACTGCCCAGAAGCACTGTCCATAACCACCGTCGGTCGTTCAAAAACACATGAAACCTCAGTAAGTCATCCTGTCCTGCCTGCTTGGATGTTATTTTGGAGACTGAATTTATTCCATGACCTCATCACAGATGCTCCGTCTCTGCCCCCAGCCACAGGCATCTCGCTGCCCATTCCCTTCAGCGGCAACATTCAACGCAATCAACGGCTACATGTAGTGATGTTCTCTAAATTCATATGCTACAAGAACAGGTATGTTATTGTTCGTGTGCCATGTTAGTTATATTAACGACCACGTCAGCCATCCCAAATGCTTGGAATGAATGACGCGTATCATCACTGCTGCTGGACGATATCAATCACAGGACTTGGAGACAGGTTCACAGTGCGTTCGTCGCCGCTGTTGGGTCATCGACTGGGCAGCTCGTCGTCACAGTGGGTATTTGGCACGTTGTGTGGTGTTGCAGTGCGTTTGTCGCCGTTGACCATGCTATACCTGCTTGACTTCATAGCGGGTATTTGGCACATCGTATGGCGTCGCGTTGTGGTCGTGGGGTCGGGAGTACTGACTTGGACTGGGCTCGACCCGTCATTATACTAGCACACGTCTTCCATGACTTCTCATCACATTTGCTGCAGGCTGCTCCCGAGCCATACTACCAGCCGCATATTTCCCACATGGTCTGGCCTGGCTGACCGGAGCTGTTGGCGTTGCTCAACTCAGTCATTTGTGCTGAACAGAAGGCAGTCAATCCTCGCAATGTCTGCCATACAATCATATCTTTGTGCTCTAATGGAATAGTCTAACATCCAACTTCGGGCGTGTTCGAGTCTGTGGGGTTGGCGAGGCGTCAAGGTCGCCTTGATATGACTTTCTATCCCTCCTTTTGGCCTGTCAGTTCACCACATTTGCGTGGTCTGGATTTGGACATTTCTCTGGCGTCACTGGTCCAAATCTCTTACAGACGGAACAGGCACCTTCCTATATTCATTGTTTAGATCACGGACCATGCTGGCTATAAACGCTTACCCCGATCTCATTTGCCCTTTCGATCCTGGACCTTGGTAGGCCTGGCTGTGAGAATTTAGTTAGGTAAGTACTCAAAGTGAAGATGTTCACATGGGACACCTTGCTGAGATATTCCTCTCAGGTTGATATGCCTGCAAGAATCCCCACGACTTCTCTGCGAGGTCGTGTGAACCAAAGAGACCCTACTTGTGAAAGCAATGTCACCCACTGCGGTGTGTCGTCAGGGTGGCCTTCGTAGGTACCTAATACTGCGGCGGGATTGTTTCGAACTGCTGTGGACACTCCAGAATACGCAGGGACGTCCGCATATATGTACAGGATGCATGCCATTATATTGGGGACGATGTCCGTCACCTATGAGTTGCGCTTGAGTCCAATGCGGAGACATTGAACACGTTACGCAAATACCTTTAGTTCTACTGCACACAAGGCATGGTCGGCAGGAACATCGGCCGTTGTTAATGAACCAATATTGTATTGGAGGGAGTTGCAGGTGAATTTCAATAGCAATTCATCGAGAGTCGAAGTGTGTGCACGGACATGTGGCAGTAGTTGTAGCTTGGGTTCAAGTTGGAAAGGGAGAGGCTACAGAAATTCCATTGGCACGCATTTGACTGGGCGTATCTGAGAAGCTTTATAGTGCTTGGTCTGGTGACAGCCTTGTCGACTAGCCAAACATCGTGTGTGTTTTGCAAACTGGCCAGTTTTATGTCACCCCATTTTGGACATTTCAATCTGCCAAATACTAGGAGGTTTTGTGCATTCATAGTGTTTTAACTAGCTATAGGAGGCCTGGACTGATGGTCGCTTCGTGGTACTACTTAGCAACGAATGCCAACTCATCGTTGGCGACTTATTTTACTATGCAGGCTACTCTCCCCCCCAGAGTTCCAATTTATGTTTGGGTTGCATATGTGGATGAGACTTTGTCAGCTCTGGCACATTGAACTATCACAAGCAAAGCTGCTCCCACACAAAGAAGCGACTTTCAGTAGCCTTATCAGTAGCTAAAGAGGTGTGGTCTAAGAGAAAAAGACGTTGTGTCAGACTTAAAGGCTTGGAGCCTGAGCGCGCTGCCTCTGTTTTGCAAATTCAATTTGGGAGCTCAGAAAATGCCATAGCTGGCCAATTACCTGCTATAGAGGTATGTCACATTGACTTGGATGAATCGAGTTGCGTCCGGTTACTAATTATATTTTATATATGTCAGGCAACAGACCAACTTGAAGGTCATGATATATCTGGTCTCAGTGGCCTGCCGCTTTCAAGTTCTGGTGGTGAGCCTGAGGTGAGTCGCCCTCTGTTTTTATGAGCCCATAATTATCAACAGTTTTTTCCAGCAGATGTCGGACCTCGATCATCTTTCTCTCGCTGAGCAACGGCCACGCAGGACAAACCATCAGATGCCGAAGAGGTTTAGAGACATTATCCCGCAAGCTCTCCCTGCCTTACCTCCTATATCCGGCACATCTATGCCACCACCTGCCTCCTTGCAGCCGATGATTACTGATTCGCAACCCTCATCTCTCATCCCTAAAATCTTACATACACCCAGAAATATATTCGGGCTATGGCAACAGTATCAATCAGAGCAGTGGCCGACTCATGACCCCGAGGAACATGTGTCGTTGGACGATCTATCCGATGATATACGTACCACCAACCGTGCACCAATACCCCCTGTTCATCTGAAAAATGGGCGAAGCCCATTCTATCCGTATCCCAACGAGACCTCCTTCCGTCTTGGCGAATAGTTTTGGAAAGGCAGTGGTCAGAAGTCTCGGTCGGGCCTCTGCGACCTTGTGGGCATTGTGGGAAACCAGGATTTTCGTCCAGAAGATGTGCGCCACACAAAATGGGACCAAATTGATGCGACATTGGCCTTCAATGATTTCGACAAGGATGAAGGGGG
Organism: Hygrophorus pudorinus; assembly: GCA_003314045.1. NCBI lineage: Eukaryota > Fungi > Basidiomycota > Agaricomycetes > Agaricales > Hygrophoraceae > Hygrophorus > Hygrophorus pudorinus. Next base: position 17,151 of record QLPF01000651.1, read on the forward strand.
GGGAGAATGGTTAGATGAGGATGCAGGATGGAAGAAGACGGCTATCAGCATTTCCGTTCCATTTCACCAGCGAAGCAAAAACCCTGGTCCGAAAGAGTATGTCGCAAGGGATTTGTACCACCACTCTATAGTCTCTGTGATCCGCAAGAAACTTGCAGAGGATACTCAACAATTTCACTACGAACCATTTGAGCTGTTTTGGAGGCCTTCAGGAGTGGATTACGACATTCAGGTACATGGCAAGCTGTACTCATCGCCTGCTTTTTTGGCTGCCCATTGTAAATTACAAGACTCCTCTAGAGAGCCACTGTGTAACCTACAGCGGGTAGTTTTGGCTTTAATGCTCTGGTCGGATGCCACACAACTGACTTCCTTTGGCACCACGAAGTTGTGGCTGTGCTACCTTTTCTTTGGGAATAAATCTAAATACCACCGGAGTAAGCCGTCGGCTCACTTATGCCACCATGTCGCCTATTTCCAGATGGTAACACATTCATCTTTACTCGGAACTTACTACGTGCATTGACTGGTTGGTACTTGTAGCTCCCAGATGCATTCAAGGACTTTGCGTCCGAAAAATTTGGAGGGAAGGGCCCTAGTAAGGACCTCATGACACATTGTCACCGTGAATTCCTTCACGTGCAGTGGATGGAACTCCTGGATGATGATTTCGTCGCAGCCTATACAAATGGAATCATCGTGGAGTGCCGTGACAGAATTCTCCGACAATTTTTTCCACGAATCTTTATGTATTCCGCCGACTATCCAGAGAAGTATGTCTGTCGAATTGATCCCGTGTCTCTTCTTGCTAATCCAATGCAGGGTGCTTCTGGCTTCCATCAAAGATAAGGGTTGTTGTCCTTATACCTAAGTCACACGTTCACAACCTGGGAATGGCACTAGACATGAAGCAGTGCAAGACTCTCGCACACATTGACAATGACAACAGGAGACGAAGGGTTGATACGGCACGAAATATCATTTACAAGAAAAATTTTGCCATTGGCGGTGACTCCGTGGATGCTGTCTTGGGACAGTAGTCTTTGGTACCTACAGCCATCCGTTTAAGATTCCACACTATGCAAGGCATAATGCTGACGGTTGACAGCAGAATTCCTTCTCGTTACGACTCAGCCTGCACGGTTTCAATCTGTTTGACATGCTGGTTGTTGATCTCATGCACGAATTTGAGCTTGGTGTCTGGAAATACCTCTTCATTCATCTTCTGCGGATGCTGGAAGCCACAGATAAGGCCCTGATTCATGAGCTGGATCGCCGGTATGTGAGCCAGCTTAATGAATACCAGAATCCCCACTGATGGTTTCTTTTGTGTTTGCAGTTATAGACAGATCCCCAGTTTTGGCAGTGACACCATCAGGTGTTTCACTAACAATGCATCTGAAAGGAAGAGACTTGCCGCACGAGATTACGAAAACCTCCTTCAGGTAAGTGGTTCGTCCACAGATATCATGCATCAAATAACAAGCCATTGTTCAATAGTGTGCTATACCTGTCTTCGAAGGTCTTCTCCCCGAGCCACACAATACGACCATTTTATGATTGCTCTTTTCCTGTGCTCATTGGCATGGCTTAGCGAAGCTTCACATGCATACGGACGCGACACTCAAACTCCTTGATGACGCGACTAAAGACCTGGGTGTTAAATTTCGCCACTTTGTTAATCAAACGTGTTCCGCTTTCGATACCCATGAACTCCAGAGTGAGGTAGATGCACGCAAGTGCCGACAAGTAAAGAAAGCAGGAGGAGGTCAACATGCTGGTGCAGTACGTGGGCACCCAAGTCCGCCCACTCCTGCAACTGTCGGGCACTCTGGTGAAACTGGTCGGCTGAAAAAGCAATTTAATCTGCAAATTTACAAATTTCATGCGCTCGGTGACTATGCGGCCACGATCAGTATGTATGGCACCACCGACTCGTTTTCAATGGAGTGAGTGAGCAGCTTCTATTATTTAGTTTGCACACTGATGGACAAATGCATAGGGAGAACTTGAGCATTGTACGCCAAAGGCTCGATACACATGTACAGACCATAGACAATATGTGAAGCAGCTGGCTCAACTAGAACGTCGTGCAGGCTGTCTTCGCCGCATCCGAGCCCAGCTCACTTGTGAAGGAAGACTCCAGCCCAAAGCAGTACCAAACACACCACAGGAACATCATCACATCAGTGCGACTCAGAATGACTATGTTCATGTGGGCACATTCCTTCGAAGGAATACCGGTGACCCAGCTATTCAGGTATGCATGGCCCCTCTGTGTTCATGGTTGTTTCTGATTTCTGATGATTTATAGAACTTTTTGCCCAAGTTAAAACAACATCTGCTTTCACATATTGTGTCCACACTCCAGCAGAATTCATCTATATTTTCTGACCACGAGAATACTGCTCCACTTGATGCAAATGAATGTGATGCCAATTCAGTTCTCTTTAAACACGACCATCTCTACCGACATCAACTTCTCTGCATCAATTATACTACGTATGACATCAGATGCTCCCAAGATGTAGTACATGCGGCCTCATCACATTGCAACATTATGGTGATGGCTAATCCTAGTGATGCCAGGGCATCTAGTCATCCATTTTGGTATGCTCGAGTCAAGGGTATTTATCATGCGAATGTGGTATATGTTGGTGCAGGAATGGTTGGCTATGAACCACATCGAATGGAATTCTTGTGGGTGCGCTGGTATAGATGCCCTGGTGTCACTGGCGGATGGAGCACTCAGCAACTCGACACTCTTCAATTCAGATCAGTAACTGAAGACGATGCATTTGGCTTCATTGACCCTGCTGATGTCTTGAGAGGTTGTCATATCATCCCTTCTTTTGCAAGGGGTTTACTCCATGTCGATGGTAAAGAGCTGTCCCACTGCACTCGGGACTCTTCAGATTGGGTGCAATATTATGTGGCCCGGTGAGTATATCAATACATCAGATAATTGCAATATGTTTACGTGACCTACAGGTTCGTTGACTGTGATATGCTAATGCGCTATCATTATGGACTTGGTGTGGGGCATACATATCCCGTCCGCCAATTTACTGATGAAGCGGCTTCTGCACTGGGGCAGGCAGAGGCAGCCATGGATGACCATGTCAGTGATGTGCCAGAGGCACCGGCAACTGTATCAGAATCTGACTCAGAAAAATCAGAGACCTCCCATTCAAGTTCGGGCAGTAATGGCAACGACGATGACGGCGATGACGATGAATTCCTAGCCATGGAGGAAATGTATGGTCAGAGGGATGCTTAGGTGGACTATCTACTTGTAGTAATTATGTTCAGCTCATACTGCGAGGTTGGGTACCTTATAATAATGGCCTATAACCCATGGCCAAGGCTCTTCAAGCCTGGTGAAATTTGATCATATTTGGGTATGATAATGGCATGAAGCCCATCTTATACGTACTTTAGCGGTGCAGCATCCTGACTAACTCAATATAAGATATTCTGGCTGCTGACAAGGATTCTGTTTCTGTTTCAAACTCACTTTTGTTTTTTGTTTTGGGTTTTAGTTTCAGCTTTTTTGATTGTAAAGTCAGCCATGTACAATGGTACTAGCTTGTCATGTTTTCGTCCCTTTGCAAAGAATTTCCGACTATAGTGTCTGCGAAGTGGGTGGTGTTTACCCACAATCACAAATGTAGTCTGAGTCAGAGAATATTACCCTCCAAGATGGCATAGGTTCAATGTCAAACTTGCTGCAAACGTCCCAATAGTCCATATGTACGGCACATGTGATCCTGTGACGTGACTGGGATTGCACCGCTAGTATTGGCTGAATGAAGTCATTGAATTCGTTGAGGACATAAAGGCATGGGAGATATAAAACTATCTAAATAATACAATGCAATCAGAGATAAAAAAATACAGACTTTTCACTGGGATACTACTGGGAATAATATACTACTATTAATAAAAAAACTATCTGAGTCCGAGTCCTCAATTGTCATGTCTTGTCCATCACGCTGTCCTCAACGTGTATCAGATTCCGCCCACGGCCTGCTCTGCGTCCCTGCCGTCGTCCCTTTGCATGTCACGCTTTCGGCTTTGGTTGGCCCACCTCAGACTCTTGCACAGGTGCCAGTGAGACCTGTGAACCCGTGGAACCAGTGGGCGCCAGCTCCTCCCGTCTGATCATTTTCTGTTGGACCGGTGACGGTGACTCTGATGGCATGCGTTTCCGATTCAGAGCCGCTGTCAGTGCGGACTGATTTGGATTGGGCGCCGGAGGCGGGTCGACATTTGGTGCCGATATGTCCAACCTGAGAACCTGTTCGTCAAGTTGTACCATTGCTGCATCGCTGGTCCCAGTGTCAAGGTTAACGGCGGCTCCAGCCTGAGGAGACGGAGAGGAAGCGTCCCTAGCGGCCCCGGCATCTGAAGAGTCACCCCACGACAGTGTATCATCCTCGATGATGTTGGAATGAGGGACTTTTGGGAGAGGGGGGTCGGCTTGCGTAGTGGCGGCCAAGAGGGGGGAGCCAGTGGGTGGCAGCGGGGTACTCAAAGGTGGGTAGGGGGTGTGTGTGAGCGGACCAGCTTGTGTAACAGTGTTGGTTGGGGGGGCGCTGGACTGAGTGGCAGTGGAGGTGAAAGGGCCTGCAGCCTGAGGCACGGGGGACGGAGAGACAGCGTCCCTGGGGACCCTGGCATCCAAGTGGCCATCACCACACAACAGTGCATCGTCCTCGGTGACTTTGGACACAGGGGGGTCAGTCTGCTGGGTGACGGACAGAGATGCGGCAGCGGAGAGGGTGTCCGTCGAGAGGGGGCCATCAACTTGGGGGACAGGGGCAGTCGATGGAGGTTGGGGGGGGGGGGTGACAAGAGAGCCAGACATCTCATATATGTCGCAATCATCGGGGTTGGGGAGCTCATGGTTCGTAAAAGGAGCCATGCTACCGATGATTGGTAGCTCCTCCAGGAGTGGAGTCAGTGCCTTCTGGCCCAGCTCCCTGCGCCTGGGACTTTTCTCGTAATAGACCCAGTGAGAGGGCCTCGTCGGGATACGCCTTCCCTCCACTGTGGCCATTTGATAATATGTCCACCTAGGTGCTGGCACACCAAACTTGCGTGCATTGGGTTGTATCCCCATAGGATGCGCGAGGTCTTCGTTGGTCAAGATACAGCAACGGTTTTCGCGATCGTGCCACGAGTAGTCGTAATCCCCTCTGAGTCTCGATTTCTAGAACATGATGTTAGTTTCTACTGGTGTGATGTAATAACAGGAGACAGTTATCTTTGAACCCTCAACGAGATACGGCGTATTATCCGTTCCCGATTCTTCATAGAAATTCGTCCAAGACCCTTTGCCAACCCCAATGATGACCAGGGGTCAGACCCAGGGCACTTGGTCTGGTGCAATCGGGACCATGCCAAGTGGGCGGGCAGTGGGGGGAGGACGTTCCACCACAGACGATCCGCTCGCACTCGTCGATGGCCTGCCAGGAGGAATTACGGGATCAGGAAGCCAAAATGCTGGTGGTCTGCCTGCACTTGACGAAGATGGCTTGCTAGAAGCAAGCAATCTCACCGCTGGCCCTATGTACCGGCCAGCGTGACAGTCCCAATATTGAGCCCAGGACGATGAGAGGATGTGGTGCTTGTTGAATGGTAGGTTCTCTTTCGCAGAGAAGGAGTCGTCGAAATGGGGGGCAAGGGGAGACTTGCCTTGCCGGGCACGCAGGTCATACCGGCTAGCTTCTTCGAACAGCGTTCCGGACGTGAAAGAAGGCGCTGTGAGATGTGGGACATTACAGTTGTCAAAGACGTCCCTTGATCGCCCTCTAGGAAAGTCGGTGCCGGGTTTGTAGTCGTGCACTATGAAACAGGGCACTCGCGCACGAATGAGAAGCCAAAGGGCCATCTCCTCATCCATCCCGTTCAGCCAGACGCCTATGAGTCAATCGTCAGCTGGAGGGATGGCTGTCTTGCGCAATTGTTGGAGGTCGGGGGGCCAAAATTCCACCATTTTCTCTGCCATTGCGATCCATGCTGCCTTGCTCTTGAGCCCCCTCTGGATATATGTGGCCCAATTGATGGCATACTCAAATGTGACGACCTTGCATAGATGGTCGATATCTGACGGTGTGGGGAAGGTGGGGACGTCGTCTTCATATCCTATCCTTGCGTCGACTACGGATAGCTTCGAGAGCTCCTTGATCCTGTCGTCGAGTCGTGAGGAAAGCGCAGTGACCTCTTGTATGAATGGTTCCACAAGAAACCCCCTACATGCATCTGACTGTCCACATGGATTGGAAAGCGGGTAAAATCTCCAGACTTGGTAGATTGGGATGGAGTCGACGCAATCAAGGTCTGGGAGACGGATGAAAGCGAGCCAAGGCCGATCCAGCTTATAGTGCTAGGGGGAGACAGTCGGGTCGAACATGCCTAGATGCCCATTGAAACGCCTCTAGTGGGGATCGGAGTGCAGTTCCAACGTGTACTTGTTTTCAAGCATGACCCCAGTGTATAATGGCATCCGGATTGAATTGGGGGACCAGAGCTCGCACCGGCGAAAGTCGCTACCGCTTTGCATTTCCACATCGCACCTGACATACCTCGAAAATGGGGGCAGTGTAAAGTGGAAGGAGTCGTCTGTCGGCAGCATATGATCATAACCACGAAAAGACTGCAAACGTGGGAGGCGATAGAAGGTGGATTCATTTGTAACGGTTGGAGGCATGATGTGTGAGAGGGAGAAGAAGGCGTCAACAGCTGCAAATAACGCACTGCTAGCCTCAGGTGTGTGGTGAGAGAAGGAAAGTGTCGACAACTGCGAAACTAAAAACAAGTAAGAATATGTAATTGTCAAAAATGAACGGTAACAGTTTGTCAAAAATACACACCAGTCACCCAACAGCTGGGAGTAACACATTGTGAGCCTGCTGTTGGGGGAGAGAAGGTGAGTGTCAACAGCTGCGTATAACGCGCTGCGAGCTTGGTGTGTGTGAGAGAGAGAACGGAGAACTTGAAGAAGGTGTCAACAGCTGCAAATAACGTGCTGCGAGACTGATGATGTGTGTGTGTGAGATAAGAGAAGGCAAGTGTCAACAACCTAAGACTCGGACGTGGTGAGAGAAGAAAAGAAAGCCTCAACAGCTGCAGATAACGCGTTGTGAACTCAGCCTGGCTGCCACTGCTGGACTCACTGGCACCACAATATAATAGGCTGGCTTCCAAAGTCGGAACAAAACACATGGCTCACTGAATGATGCGTAGACAATGTACCAAATTGAGAGTAGTAAAGCTGATACATTGTTGCCACCACCAGTTACAGCATTCTCCGAGTCCTCAGGTTTTTGTCGTATTATAGATATGACATACAGGACATGAGATAGATTACTAGTATTGGGCTGCAAGTGGGCCGGCACTGCAGAGCCAGAAGTACATGGTTGGGAAACAAATGTATTAAACGATCAGCAAATCCATTGGTATGCTACTATGGACGAGTCCTTTTGAATTCTTGTCATTCCAGCTTTTTTTGCACTATCATGATTGCTAGAGTAGTCTCTTTTTGGAATTGTGTTGGACTCGGAATTCACTGTATACTATAGTATTTGCCAGTCTTGAAGTTATGTATAAATTCAAAATGTATATAAAATTTGATGTTGGTGGTGAAGTTCTGGCGAAATTTTCAAATAAATTGATCAAATATTCTATCAAGTGACTTTCAATCTCCACCACCGGTTGAGAGTGAACCCTGGGTCAGGGTTTCTTACTAAAAATGTTCAATTTGCAGTCGGTCGGCATCCAGCGAGGCCCGTACTGGGAACACAACAATGTTTTTTCAGAACCCTGTGAGAGCCTTGGGTGAGGCACGAGTCAGCCTTTGATGCCCAAGGTTGCCTTAAGCCGAGCTGAACCCTGGGACAGCCTTGGGCAGTGGCTGTGGTAGGGCTCCCAGCCAGCCTTCTGTCAACGTTCTCCAGCGAACGCTGACACAGGGTTGGCTCCTAAGGTTGGCTCAGCCATGGCTCAGTGTTGAGTCCATGACTGGCGATGCTTGTTCCCACACTAAAATTTATTGTTATCTCAATGCTGTATGCCTAAGGTTGTCACATGGTTCATCTAAAAGCCCCCACACAGCCTCGTCGTGATATTGTATCAACCTGCTTCAGCAGAACCTCCCCTGAAGGTTGTACTCAACTGGTGGTGTCCCTTGATTTTCCTAGCAACTTGACTTCATCCCACGATCGAGTTCCAACATTGAACTTGAAAGTCTGCACCGTGACCGTCACATGTGTGAATCCTGCTCTCACTGCGGCCAGCTCACAGCGCGTTACAAGTAATCGCAGCTGTTGACCACATTGATCTGGATAGCTACCTTCATACCTTTACTCTAAGCGGCTCGATGCAGCGCATATCTTCGCAGCTGTTGACTTACTGCCTACACCGGTACTGGACCTGGGTCCGACTTTTAACCAAATCGCTACGCCCATTACTCACGAGGAATCGCGGGGCATTATCCATGCGGCCGTTGAACTCCTACTTCAAGTCTCACCAGCCTGGTGAGTCCTTTCCTTCTGCTCAAGTCGTCATACCTGTTTACTTACGAGGAATCACACTGTTAGCTTCCGCTGTTGAACTATCTACACTGGCCTTGTACTGGACCATCCTCCACTCCTATTTACTTACAAGGAATCGCAGCGCGTTATCTATGCAGCTGTTGACCATCTTCCATTCCATTTACTCATGAGGAACTGCAGCGTTATTCACCACCCGGTTTTCATTTCAGTTCACAGTGCATTGATCACAGCTGTTCATCGGATTAACCCATTCACTCACGAGGAATCACAGCACGTTATTCATGGTTGTTCAGAGTCCGGGTCGGTCCTTGCACTTCTCTTCAGCACATGCAGGCGATATGGTCTGCATGTGTTCCCCAGGCAGTACAATCCAGGGAATTGAGTTGTGGCCAGTGCTGCCTGCCATCTCGGCACATCTCTTCACCACATGCAGGCGATATAGTTTGCATGTGCTCCCCGGGCAGTACATTCCGGGGAATTGAGTCGTGGTAGCCGCTGCCTGCTGCCGGCCCCACTGCAATGCCATTGCCCGCTGGTTCAGCCCTGCCTTTACCACCCACCTGCTTCACACGACATCTTTTGGATTTCTCTGAGAAACTTGCTTCCTCGTGACCTCTGCCCACCTCTGCAGCCCCGCTTTGATGAGCCGCCCACGGTCCCTCGTCTCCTCACCGCCCATGCACGCCGGCCTGGATCTGAGCCCCTCCTCCCACCTGCTTTGTCAATTAGGAATCAACCCTGGGTCCGAGTGGGCAAGCAAGCGATATGATTTGGGCCCGCCCAGTGTAGATTTCATCTTACATCAACCAAGGACACTGGACCGAAGTTATCCAGACCCGAGCGTATCGACGAGCTAGAACGTGAGAGGGGCATTGAGCATGAACAGGAATGGAGCAAATGTTACCCGAATGTCGTGCGACCCACTTCCAGCCTTGGCCTCCACTCTGAGCACACAGCCATGCCACTCATCCTGACTCTACACAATCGCACATATGCACTGATCACGGTGGGCTCCAAGGGCGTCATTCTGCCACACCCTCTCCGAGTTCGCCGAATACCTCGCTTGCTAGTCAGGAGTTTGTGATGGAGCAGGCAGATGAAATGAGGCATGATGTCGAACATCAACTCAAACAGAATTTCGTCACACGTGCATTCCCATTCCCATTCTCCAGAATCTTGAATGAATCGTCTGTGCTAGCAGAGATTGCCAGGAAGTCAAGAACGAGGGGCAGATGTGGTCCCAGACAGGGAGTGCAGGAGGAGAGCCAGGATCTTCCAGAGCGGATTAAGAAGTGCATGGGACCCTTTAGAATCATTTTGAAATTCCCAGGCTATGCAAACGAATTGTTTGCGATGGCAGAGGCATCCGGAACATCGAGATCGAAGGAGAGTGTTGCAACAGAGCCAAAAAAGGGATGAGGAGGTCGTCGTCCATTGTACCAGTGCAGGGACCTCAAGGGGCCATCGGGGACGACATAGGAACGACTGGAATGAACCAGAGAAATCGCGTGAACACACTATTGTGTGCAATGCGTCCCGAAAGCCTAGAACGAGGGAGAGAACTCGCATAAGTCCATACAGCCAAAGATATCCAGATCACTAATGTCTTGAATATAATTGTGGCATAGAAGCTGAAGAAGAAGCTGCAGGAAGCTTCCAGGGACATTGGGCAAGCACGCAATGGGGATAGTATCGTGGCAAGATGCTTGGCAGCCCCAACTTGTCTATGATCAAGTCCTACCTTTCCAAGACCTGGGGTTTAGGGTCCTCATGAGTGGATGGTGTTCCATTATGCTTGGAACAATTCCCCAGCCTAGCTTCTCATGTGTGCATTGCCCCTCTAGTTCACCATCTGACTCTAAATGACTCTCTTTCTAGTGTGTGTGTGGGGGGGGTGCCGATAGTCCTGAGAGTGCAGACAGCTCTCCCCCTATGCAATCAACTGAGGACATTGGCTCGATACAAGGCGACGAGAATGAGTACAGAGTAATGTACTGTTACAACCACAAGGTCGAAACACTGACTGGCAGGGGGCCAAAGCACACGAGAAACGACAAGGATGTGAGAACGCACCCGCCACAAGTCGTGCTCCACCCCACACCGGATCGAGGCACCTAGGGCCGATTCTGAGACTGCCAACATGCCAGTCCAAGGGCATGTCATTAGCCCAAGGAACCCGTACATGGAATGGCAAGCCCATACACCGTGCCATGTCATGGACATGATGGCAAACGAATCACCCAGATGAAAGTGCACCGCCACAAATCACCAGTGGAGAGCACGCAGCAGTGCCAATGCACGCTGGTGTCCATCACCCACGGGATATGCACAGTGGGGAGCACGCAATGTTGTACCGGCCCATTTGGAGAATTGGAGAACACGTAAAATGATGTACCCAGTCAGTTCCCAGCACCCAAAACCCACTGCCATGATTCACAGTCAACAGGCAACGCTGTCAAGGCCGAATGCGACAAACAAAGGCAACCACTTACCTTCCAACGACGACATTCGACCGACAGGGAGAATGGCATCATAGTCGTGCCAAACATCATCAGAACTAACTGGCACATCATGGAAACGAAGAACGCACCCCAACAGACCTTAGAAATAAGACCAGTAATGTTGAGCGCGATGCAGAAAGCGCCAGCCGAGAACAATGTGCGGTGTGTGGGGGATGATGGGGATGATGAGCTGGCAGTTGTGGGTCATGCCGATGATGCGAGGGTTGTTCTGTGAAGTGAGTAAGGATCTTTCATAATGTTTCTAGATGCTACCTGACTGCTCTCAACACTTGCTGGGCTTGCTAAGACGTGGAGTGTGATAACTCCATTCTCCCCCTCAGACTGCACATTGTTGATGACACTGGTGTCGTCTCCTTTGTCTGGGGTGTATAGGTTCGTCTTTACTTCCATTCTAGCCTTCTCGGGTTTCCTACCGGCGTGTAGAATGATTGCTGGGGCGCTAATCTCATTCTCTATCACCCATGATTCCCAGCATCAAAGTATGCACCAAGGACCTTCCCAACTCGATTAAGAACCTCCAAGAACCTCAAACGAAGTGCTTGTACAAGCAGGAATCCATGTCACCAACAATCCAACCCTCACAACAACAATGCCAATGGAGCCACCACCAGCAGAACCACAACAACCACGTTAACACGATGCTAGGAGCAGCAAGGGGAGTATGAGGACAAGGGACCACAGCTGAGGGTGGTGCTTCCACCCTCAGCTATGTATAAGTAGGTGCGTTTTTATTTATAATCGATGATAATCTTGCTAACCACATGAACAGCAGTGTCGTCTACCATCCAAATGCAAGTGATAGGCAAGGCAGCACCACTAATGCGTCCGCATTCATTACCACCAACAGCACAACGACAACACCAACGCGTCACCCCCACACCCTGCCATCTCCTACCACCACCACCCACTTATGACGCCGCCTACGCATCACCACCACCACCACTACCCATTTACAACACCCCGCTATCATGTCAGGGTGCATTTTTATTATAGGATCTTACTAACTAATTTTCAAACGACAGGGAGAAAGCCCCTTGCATATAAAAGCAAAGGGGCGCATCATCACCACCACCACCACCACCACCACCACCACTCACTTACAACAACGCCTGCACGTCCCCACCACCACCCACCTCACGACGACACCAATGTGTCACGACCTCCGAGACATACCATCATCCCCCAAATGGTGAGTTGTGAGACAGCAGGGGAGGAGGAGCAGCAGCGGAAGAACAGGACCAGGACTCACAAAAGCAGTATGAGGGTATTGTGCATGAGCACAATGCCCTCATGTTCTTTTTTCTTCTGAATTATCTATATGATCTATTCACTGCACCTTGCGGCTATGCACACCTAAGATTACTAATCTGAGGCTAAATCAAGTCCTGTCACAGTTGAGACTGATAATGATGATCTGATAGCATTCTGTGAAATAACTAGAGCTATATAACAATCCAAAGATAAAGAAGGCCTGCAAACCTGATAATAAATGATAATTTCCTGAAATAATCAAAATCGTGTATTAAACAATGATGTTGTGATTGGGGAGTGAGAAGCTACAAGACATTGTATAGAGGACCTACACAATCTGGGACAATAATTATCACTGTTGTTGTAACTGCATGTAACCAATGGCCCAATCCCTGAAAGCCTGGTGAAAAGTGACAAATCTCAGAAATAATGGCTGCCCAGTTGTGACTGCATGTAACCCATGGCCAAACTCTTGCATACGATATGATCATGTGCTCAAA
>QLPF01000656.1:0-11049 GCA_003314045.1 Hygrophorus pudorinus
AGCAAACATATAGCAGGCAAGCTGTCGTTGTGCATAGGTATGCCTGTCATGATACGGTGCAATGTCGCCACCGAGCTGTGCATAACGAAAGGCCAGGAAGGGGTTGTGTATGGCTGGCAATCAGCCAGGGGTTTAGAAGGTCAGCGGGTGTTAGACACTCTGTTTGTAAAGCTAATTAATCCTCCGTCTTTGGTCAGAATCGACGGTCTCCCTGATAATGTGGTTCCGCTCGCACGTAGCTCTAACTCATTGTATTGTAGTCTGCAGGATGATTCTCAAATATATATTTCTCGTAGTCAGGTAGAAGTTCTACCCAACTTCGCAATGACAGATTTTGCTTCTCAAGGTAAATCAAGGTTGTACAACGTTGTAGATCTCCACAACTGTGATACTCATCAATCATATTATACGGTCCTTTCACGCAGCGTGTCCGCCGCCGGTACTTGCATCCTACAAGGGTTCGATTCTCGATACGTGACAGGAGGTGCTTCGGGCGCCTTGAGGCAAGAGTTTCGAGAGCTCGAGCTCTTGGATGAAATTTCTAAGCTCCGTTTTGAAGGTCGTCTGCACAAGTCTGTGATAGGAGAAAGACGCAATGAACTTATCAAATCGTTCCGAGCGTGGAAGGGTGCTAATTATGTGCCACAAACTGTCCACAAAGCGATTAGATGGTCAGCGAAGGATCCCTTGACTGAGCCACAGACCGAAGATCTGTCATGGTGGTTTGCCAGCGTTGATAAACTCCAACCCTCCAAAAAAAAGAAAGCTGCCAATGCACCGAGAGAATCGCCAAAAAAATCCAAGTTCCCTCTGACTGTGACCCCTTCCAATAGGCCTGGTAGAAGCAATGCATTGGTGCCGGATGCCCAACCTTCTATCCATTCTCCGTTACATGCCGGTAAAGATCTTGATTCAATCAAGAAGAAAAGGAAAGCCAGCGAAATAAATTATGAGCTGCAAGATACAAGACCGGCGAAAAGGACCAAATGTTACCACTTGGAATTGGCTAACCAACACGCTGTCGCAATGGCAATCCCAACTGGAACAAGGTGGAGTGAAAACAGTTGTGCGTACGACTCAGTAATTAGCATACTGCACGCCATATGGGAGTCCAATACCGCAATGTGGTCCGCTGTGTTCGATAGATTGAACCCTGACTTGCTTGGCAGTCTTGCTACAGGGTTCGCAGATCATAAACTCGGTAAAACGTCGCTGGAAGCAGTGCGAGATCATTTAAGGTGGCAATTGCACCCTCTCCACCGTGAATTGCGATGGGGCAGATATTGTTCCATGAATTATTTGTTGGATGTCTTGCTGATGACCGATGTTGAAGTGACGGCCTGTGAAGCAGGTTGCCCCGGTTGTCAGTCACAAACCTCTGGTAGGAACCCTTATTCCGTTAGCAATAGTACCTTTTTGGCTGCGGGAACAGTCCAACACTGCTCCGTGGCTGCTTGGATGGAAGATTTGACAGAACCATCCAGACACAAATGCAATGTATGTCAATGACATCTACTTCTGTCAACAAGTTACAGTATAATTCCACCTTTACTTGCGGTGGAGTTTGCAGATCGACAACCACATATCAACTCTAGTATTTACTTATACAGACATGAAGAGCATTACAAGTTTGAACTGAAAGGGATAATTTACTACGGTTCAGGTCACTTCACTTCTCGTGTGGTGACTGATCAGCTAATGACATGGTACCATGATGGCATGGACACTGGCGCAGATTTAATGTATGAGGGGCTTTTGTCTCGCTTGGACAATCGGGGAATTTGTGGCACAAGAACACCTTCAGCTGCAATATATGTCCGAGCATTTTAATTCCCAAAAACCGGACTCGTTCCTGCCATGCGCGCAATGGCCCACCCCCCTAGTAGCCTTTTTTCGTGATGCACTGGGCAGCACCAATGACCACGAAAAAAATGGGATCTACTAGCATGTACCATGGATACCACTTACTGGCAGTGAAAGTGACATACCATTCACTGGTCAACATCAGATGCAAGCAATATTTCGCCATCCTCCCAGGCCAGCATAGCTTCTGCCAGTGCATTTCCACCTGCGAACGTGAATTTCGACTGTGGGATTCATTTAAAGCTTTTCTAGGCGGAAGAACCATATTTCAAGCTTACAGGGAACAATCGTGACTTTCCGAGAAAAAAAATGTGTTGTACTTATGATCTGTTCCGCTGAGGGAGGGTTGAACGTTGACCATTTCAGAGGTTCACATGTGAAAACGCAAGGTATATGTTGGTAACTTGCAGTCCCAGATATCTCCCGTTGACCGGTAACTTTCGAATTCCTCCTCAAAAAAACAATGTGTGAGTTATCTTCTTGTCACAGCAGGCAAATGTCCTCACTTTCTCTTACTTTCAGTGTAGAGAAACTTGCAGAAATGATGGTGATTGGTCTCAGGATATCTCCCGAAAATTTTAAAGACACAGGCAGATATGGGCAAGTAATGCCTTCCTGAATCTGCAACCAACCCCTGTGCTAAAATAACCAACTAGCCCTCATATTCTTGCTCCAACCGCCTCAGACCTCGTCAAGTACAGCAAAAAGGACACCATCCTTGCTGGTTTTCACATGGATCTCAACTTTTTGACAATTCATGGCCACTTGTGTTATCCAGGATTGCACATCTGGGCCTGCAACACCAGTAAGCGTATCCCTGTAAAGTTTCCATCCACAGGGCGTTATCTTCTTGTTCAAGCTGGGAAACAACTTGAGCATCTGAGTGGAGGTTTGATCAGAGCGGGATATTGTCCCCAACTATACAGAAGACAGGGAGTCCCTCGCACTTGCCCAGACATTATCTACACTCCCACCCCATGCACTGGTGATTAGCATCAAAACAGATGGCTTATTTATGACCACCAAACAGCGGGAGCTTGCGCAGCACATTACAGATGCCACGCTTGTCGTCATACCCTCTCCCCAACAGCCATGACGGGTTTTTGTTGGAGTTTAAACAGATCAACCAACACACTTTGACCTTCTTGAAAAAGGAGTTCCCGGAGTTATATGGATCAGATGGAGATGAGGGACCACTGGAGGGTTTTGAAGTACAGAAAACCAGCTGGTAGACATTGGCCATAGTTGTCATCATGATACAGTGTTACATTACTGCTCCTACAGTACAAGGGAATAGTGTGGAGTTCTTAAATTATGAGATTGCTTGAAGTTGAATTCAAATAAGAATAAATCAAGGTGTCAGTGAATAACTGAAAGAGTGAGTGAGCCTCAGTGATGGATGATTTGGAGCAAATTTCAGCAGTCAACTCTCCAATTCAACATTGAAAGCACGGAGCACACTCTGAAGCTTTACGAGCATCTTGTCCCACTCTGCTTCTGGATCAGAGAGGACAGTGATAGCACCTCCAGCACCAATCACCCATTGCTCAGCCTTGACGCTATTCTGATCCTTTGAGCCTTGAGCTTTAGCCGGATTGAATTCTTCAGCCTTGACTTCATAGTGGTTGTCGAACTTGAAGCAGCTGCAGATAGTCACAGACCAGTCTCCACTGCCACCCACACACCAATACCCGAAAACTCCAGAATAGATACTGCAGTCAGTGTCTTCGAGGGTCTGAAGAATCTCCATGCTACATTTTTTGGGTGCTCCAGTCATGCTTCCTGTGTGGTTAGAAATAGTAAGTGAATCAATTTGGGGCAAAATATCAAAGCATACATACCTGGAGGTAGGCTTCTTCTCAATGCCTCTGCAACTTCTTTAGTGCTGCCAGTGTCATGATACGTCAATTCCTTTACCTTTACCTTTACCTTTTCTCCATATTCCTTCATTACACGCATCCGGATTACTCATACATGATTACTATCATCTGATGCTTACTCATTGCTTCATATGTCATCCCGACTGCTTACTCATCATTCTGACGGTTTACTCATATGTAGTTACATCATCCCAACAGAACGCACAGACCAGGACTTATGCATTCCCATTCCATGACATTCTATACTATTCTTTGTATTAGTCATACATCCTATAAAAGCACCAGAGTTTGACTGGAAACCCCAGCTCGAATCTCTTGGGATTACCGCTAAAGCACATACCCTTCAGTCTTCAGAACTCACCACCACTCTCTCCTCTCGCCTTATACCTCATCCTCGGTTCTTATGAACTATCTCTTATACACTTCACCACTCTTATCATTTGTAGGGACACCTTATAGTGTCGCCCTAACAGTAGATTTGAGCTAACCCCTTTACCCTAATCCCTAGTGGATGTACACCCTCGACCCTAAATTTCACAAATGCTCCAACTTTCACTACCTTGAAGATAGACGAGTCAAAACTATCCAATGAGTAACCTGCCGCCAACACATCATTATCTGCACCTACCGAAAGATTATCCATACTGACGAAGACAAGCTAGCGCACACCACGCTGAGAATCAGGAGTATCTTCATACACAACATCGTAGCAGAGGCGTACAAGCTTTCACACCAAGTAATAGAAGTACTTGAAGAGAAAGATAAAGCATACCGGGATCTGTATCCAACCAAATAGGGTTTCTTTCTAGATAGAACACAGGAACTTTTTCAGCATAACCACAGAGATCCAATGACAATGGATCAAGAACAAATCCAGAACGCCTTCACACTCATGGCTCAAAACATCGCCACCCTTACAAGCAGCACAACAAGTACAACCAGTGATCAACATCACGGTACCCACACCAGTAGCACCACCAGCAGCAGCAGCACATGCATCTACGCCAAAAGGGCCCAAGATGCAACCACCTACCCAATTTGATGGAAAGATAGATAACTGTGAGACCTTCATATGGCAACTCACCCTTTATATTTCTGCCAAGTTGGCCGAATTCGCCAACGACAATGTGAAGGTCATATTCGCCCTTTCCTATATGACGGGCAAAGCCCAACCCTATGCCAATATCATGATCAAGAAGATCGAAAAACATCTTGCCGACCCTACCAATCCCCTTTGACTTTACCCATACACAGACTATAACAATTTCATCCACAAGTTGAAACAGAACTTTGCGGATCCCGACGTAGAGCGCACCACGCGCTATAAACTTGGACAGCTCAAGCAGGGCAACAAGACTGCTGATGAGTTCGTCCTCGAGTTCTGAGTCCATGCCAAAAGGACGGACTACAACAATACCGCTCTCGTTGAGAAATTTGAAGAGAATATGAATGACAGCTTGAGAAGAAAAATCTACAGCCTTTCTACCCTCCCTAAACATATCTCTGATTGGTACAAATGGGCCATGAAATTAGACCGACAATGGAGGGTCTACGAAAAGAACAGTATGAAGAGACAGCCCTTCCAGTGACTTGGTCCATCTAAGATGGGGGAGTGGACAGTGACAAAATCACGTTAGAGATGGGACAGCAGACGTCGGTTGACATTAGTATTGTAGTCGTTAAAGATGAATCGGCTGACATGAGTATTGTAGTCTTAAATGATGAGTCAGCCTATGAGGACGATGAGAGTTTGTCATGGATAATGGATCGGCCGATATTGAATTATCTCATTGAAGATGACTCGGCCGATATGTGACTTTCTCATTAGAGATGGGTTGGCCGACAATGTGTTTTCTTGTTGGAGATGGATCGGCCGACATTATGTTTTCTCATTGAAGATGGATCAGCCAGTATTTCACTTTCTCATTGGAGATGGGTCGGCCGACATTGGGTTTTCTCGTTGGAGATGGATTGGCCGACATTGTGTTTTCTCATTGAAGACGGATCAGCCAGTATTTCACTTTCTCATTGGAGATGGGTCAGCCAACATTGGGTTTTCTCGTTGGAGATGGATCCGCCCCCATTGACTTGCTTCATTATAGATGGATCGGCCGACATTCTCATCATTGAATTCTCTCATTAGAGATCGGTCGGCTTATATTCCAGTGTACCATTCAACCCTGATCGGCCGATATGGCATTTTCCCGTTGAACATGCAACATGTCTTGGCATTTAGGACAAATGGTTGTTGGCTTTGGTTGCAGTCTACATGTTTTGGTGTCTCATGTGCTTCCTATTCCCCCTCGGTTTACAGGAATGTACTGTTTAGTAGCTTGATTTTACAATTATAATACTACAATGCTATTATAACTGTACATAACCCTCCGTCCTTCACACTTAGTCTGTCTCCTTCCCATTCTCCACAGTTTTGCATCGCTGGAGCAAATTCTCAACCTTCTGCATGGCACATTCTTGGAGGTGAAGAATGGCCACCGAGCGATGCATGTCCTGCAGTAGCAGGGATGCTTGAATGCGATGGCCATTTGACAGCTGGCTCAGTGCCATGTCCACCAATTCGTCGGCCTGGACATCCCAAATGAGTGGAGGAAGGGCCTCCCAAAGCTGTGAAGCTCTGGCCTCGATACTCCCCACCATTGGTGTTTCTGTCTCTACGTGGACAGGAGGGCCAAATGATAACTCCTCCTCCTCATAGTTGGGATCTGCGGCATCATCCTCGGCATCGGGGTACGGCAAGGAGACAGGGGGGCTGAAAGAGAACTCGTCATCATCCTCGGAATCTGCATACGGCGAGGAGACAGATAGGTTGAGAGCTGGGACTGGCATTATGAGGTTCACCCAGGAGAAAATGTCATCCAAATGGGACTCGATGTGCTCTTCATGAGGTTTAGCATCGTCATGAAAGAGAGGATCTCAAGAGGCTTACCAAAATTATGAATGTCCGGACAGGCCTTGAACTCTAACCCAGTCATGTTTGAGTCCGAGTCGTCGTCCAGGTCAAAATTGATGTGTTTTGGAGCTGATACAACATCGGCTGATGATGTTTGACATCAGCTGAATAAATTCGGTGATATAATAGGGCCTTACGGAGAGCTGTTGAGGTAGACCGATGTTCCTCCATTGCGTAGATAAAATAACTAGTAGTATGCGGCGATGACGAGTTGTAATAAGCGTAAAGGTGAATCGGTCACATGCTCTGAAGTTGATATTTATTTTCTTGCCACTTGTTTGTCCCTTTCTCGGCACCCTCACATTAACATCAAAAACTACCCACTCAGACCTTAGAACTCAACAAAACTGACATGGCCCGCACTCACACCACTGGACGACGCGATCTCACAGATGCCGCAGTGGCAGAAAACCAGAAAATGCTACACAAATATGCAAACTGATGGAGGGAGGCAGTCAAGGCTGGTCACAATGCTACAGACGAGTTGAAGGATGAGATCTCGGACCACCTGTTGAGGGAGCTGGTATATAACAAAATTGGTGTTTTTCAGAATTGTAACTGACCTCAACTTTAGAGAGTGGTGACAGCTGTTATCAAGGAAACATCCACTTGGTATCAGTGCCCTGTGCATGTACCAAAGATTCTCCTCAGTGTCCAGTTGGCCTGCAGCCACGCGGTCAAACACAACACCCGGGTTGACATCGACTCTATCTCCCGTCACGATAGGCAGATTTTGGAAGACCCACACTATCGGGCTCATTCAGAAACACCGACTTTCGAACCTGGCAGTCCAAGATGGTGGGAAGGCGGCTCATTGACAAGTCGGTCAGTCTCATGCACCCCGGAAAGCTGCGACACGTTGATCGCCATCAAGGTCAAGCCAGAGGATGTGGTGGAGGTTTGGCAAGAGAAGGAGAAGGCTGGTAAGGAAAAGAAGAAAGAGAAGAAAGAGAAAGAAAGGGTTGTTGAGGCTGAGGTCAGGTGACGACAGCCACTGACGTCGTACAGGGTGGGATTTACGCCGATGAAAACAGCTCCGGTGCCCTTAGCCAAGTTGAGGGGGAAGCAGAGGGCTGTCGAGTCACCCAAACCAGCTTCAGGAGGAGTGAAGAGGAAAGCCACCGAGGAGGAGGAGGAGGAGGAGGACGTCGGCCAAGTGTCCAGGACGATAAAACGGCCGACAGTGGTGAAGAGAGGAGCAGGGAAGAAAGGCAGAGAGAAAGCGAAGAGGGCGATTGGCGATGAGGATGAGAGGCAAGCGAAGAAGGCCAGGACGCAAGCCTCAATGACAGCTGCCCAGGACGCCGAGGTCAAAGAAGCCGTCGTGGGTCCCTGTCCCTGCTGTGAATGACTAGAGCTGTGATGCATCAGCAACCCGGGGCAGACATGCCAGGCCTGCCACAAGAGCACAGTCAAATGCCCCCTCTTCCAACATCAAGTGAAGATGAAGGCTGACCCCTGCCGCAGCATCAGGCCCACCACACCGGTGCAAGTGGCCACCAATGACGACGACGAGGAGCCGGAGACATTCGACTTCCCCATTGCCGATGTCGATAGTCCCCCCTCTCCCCTGTGTCCTGGTCGGTCGAGGTCGAGGGCCTGTACACCCAAGCTGTCGATGTCTTCTAGTCAGCCCCCCATGACCGAAACACAGGCACCGAGGAAGAAGTTGACTCAGATGCCTCAGTCGGCCACGCTGGGACCTTCAAAGCAGAAGGCCAAGGCCAAGACGCAGGAGACACAACAGGACGCATCTGGTGAGTGCCAAGTTATGTACTGATCTTCAAGGTAACTGACACAAATGTAATAGAATTCCACATCATGATGCGGCCGGTGAGTGACTTCGCCCAGTATCTGCATCCCACTGATGTTGCAGTACTCCAGGAGGAGGTCACTGTACCATCGATGGTGGCCAGAATCAGGTATCTGGAGGCTCAGCTATCGGTGACGCAATGCGCATATGAGGCGCTCTGACAATTTGTGATGACGAAACCCTGGGACGGTGAGGGGGAACAGACGGTTGAAGAACCCCCTGTCATCATGGAGTTGTTTGGCTTCGCTCGGCCACCACTAGAGGGAGATATGGCGGTGCACAAGAAAACGAGGGAGGTTGGAGTGGGGTCCGAGGTTGAGAGAGACGATGAAGTCGTGGCAGAGGCCTCAATGCGGGAGCCAACACCTCTACTAGCTGTCGACACTGCCGACACAATGTCGGCCAACAATTTACACCCAGCCCAGGGGCGCACACTCCCCCCTTCCGCAGCAATGCCATCAAAGTACACACTGGAGCGTGATGCACCAATGTGGGGGTTTTTCCCCCCTCACTTTTCCCCATCCCCCACCACTTCAAGGCCTTTCATCCAGACCGACGCAGGACGGTCGGCTACCGAGGCCGAGCAGCCCACGGTATCCACCGCACTGACCAAGGAGGCAATCGGCAGAGTGACCGAAGTCACCGACAAGCAGGAGGAGATGGATGTCGATGAAGTCACGCTGAAGGTTGAGATGGGCAAAGGAGTCAAGGAGTTGAAGGAGGGGATGGAAGCCAATGAAGGCGTCAAGATCGGTATGATGCTGACCAAGGAGACAATCGGCAGAGTGACCGAAGTCACCAACAAGCAGGAGGAGACGATTGTCGATGAAGTCATGCCAAAGGTTGAGATGGGCGAAGGAGTCGAGGAGTCAAAGGAGGGGATGGAAGCCGATGAAGACATCAAGATCGGTACCATCACCAATGCCGAGGCTGGAGCAGAGGCCGCTGTCGCCACCACCATGTCATCACCAGCAGTGCTCGTTTCCACTCCGACTGGCATTCAGGCCGACGTGTCGACAAGTGATGAATTAGCATTGGAAGCAGGGGAGATCAAAGAGTAGGGTGGGCATGAGGTTTGGCATCCTTTGGTCGGCCCGAAGAAATATTTTTATTTGTGATTGTTTTATTTGCGATTGACTTTGTCTCTTTTATTTGTATATCTATATAAAATATCATTCCTTGCTTGAAGGAATCAGGACTGGCATTGAGTAAATATTAAGGCCCGAGACATCTTTCCCCACAGAAGTATTCTGAAGTCGGAAATGTCTGAGATTGGGATTACCCAGATGGGCCAAGCATTGACAGAGGGACAATATTATTATTAATTACACCTTCCAAGGCATGCATGCAATGCATACTCTAAATACACTTTATCCTCTTCAGTGCCAGTGTGGGTACGTCGGTGGCCTTGGCAATGACAGGAAGATGAATTTCCATCGCCAACTTGTGCTTCACTCTTGCCTACACTATCCTCCTTCGCCTGACTCGTCATGGATCTTGTGTTCACCCTCTCATTTGCCTGACGAGAATCTGGACCCTGAGAGGCCGAACCGAGTAGCTCAATTGTCAGCTCGGCCACTTAGAGCAGTCAACTATACCCGCTAAAAGCGGACCAGCCGAGATTGACATAGGCCGCTCTTAGCGTGTCGGCCGACATCAGCTGACATTTACTATACACGTATCAGCCAATATTTACTAGTGTGGCTACTTGTGTATGGGCCCATATGTACCATAGTGGCTACATGTGTGTCGGCCCACATAACAAATATTATACATATCTTCGCTACCTGCGTGTTGGCTGACATATATTATGGTAGCTATATGTGTGTCGGCCCATATGAAAAATTATATATATATATCCTCACTACCTGCGTATCAGCCGACATATATTATAGTAGCTACATGCGTGTCAGCCCATATGAAAAATATTATACATATTCTCACAATCAGCGTATCGGCCAACATATACCACAGTAGCTACATGCGTGTCGGCCCACATAACAAATATTATACATATTCTTGCTACCTGCATGTCGGCTGACATATACTATATATAGTAGCTATATGCGTGTCTGCCCATATCAAAAGTAATATATATATTCTCACTACCAGCATATTGGTTGACATGTCCCACAGTAGCTCCCTTTTTGTTGGCCCACATCAACATCATCCAATATTTAATTTACAACAGTGGTTAATGTAGTTTCCACCATCACTTATATTATCATATATGTAGATGTGGCAATTTTTGGAAAACCTTCATTCCCTCTATGCCAAACTTCTCCCACATTGCTGCCTGCTTCAGAGCATAAGCTTTATGCCCCAGCCGCTGCTCACTATTAGAGCCTCTATCTGCCCATACAGACCGCTGAGTCTCAAAATATAGCAGTGTCCAATTCATCTCATCCTTGACAATTTGGAATTCCTCCTTGTATCTATCAAATCTGGCTTTAGTCCTTAGATGCGATAGTCTAAGGACTTTTTTGTCAAGTACATATAAAATGATCAATAGAACATTCTACTCA